>JAWQEG010000838.1:0-115000 GCA_033782935.1 Petrolisthes cinctipes
ATAAGCCAAGTCACTGTAAGCCAAATGTAACAACCCAACATTTTCCTTTCCCCTTCACCACAACACAATCATTATATTTATAAACCACTAATCATTATTATCTTTACCTAGGAACCTTAAGGGGAAAATAAATCTCGTGTTTGTTGTTGAATTGGAGGGCTACTGATTCCTCCTAACTATATTATATGCCAGGAAACAAGACGACCTCAATGTTACAAATAGGGGATCAGTTTCATTGACAACATTTGGAGGAATCGGTATCACCCCAAGAGAGTAATAAGTAGCCTAATAACCCCTCACTATTAGGCTACATAAACAGTAGTCTAACAGTACATTGTGTTGTTTATATTAGGCTATACCTTATGTCTCGTCATGTAGGATACTGTATGTAGTTCCTGCCTTCGCATATTTTAATTTGAACTGTTCGGGACATCAAACACTTTATTTCAGCGAGAAGTAAAGCCACGTTAATAATAATAATAATAATAGACAATACTTTTCATGATAAGGTGCAGTAAATCACACTTACTCTTAAATGGACGTTAAGTGTTTGCTACAAAAAAATTAACACACACATAATACCATACAAAATACAATTATTATTTAGCATCTCTCTCTCTCTCTCTCTCTCTCTCTCTCTCTCTCTCTCTCTCTCTCTCTCCATTTATTACACTTCCTCTCTCTCTCTCTCTCTCTCTCTCTCTCTCTCTCTCTCTCTCTCTCTCTCTCTCTCTCTACTGACCATTTATCACACTTCCCATCTTCTTTTCTCTCACGTTCCATCATCCTGTCCCCTTCTCCTCCTCCTTCTCCCTCAATTTGCATACATACTTCTTCCTTCACTTCCTCGTTCACACACAGTCTCTTGTTTACGTTTTCCTTTCTTTATTTACATCAAAAATTTACATCATACTAATCTCCCTCTTCTTTCTTAACTTTCTTCCTTCATTCACTCTTTCCATTTTTCCTTTTTTGTTCTTCATTCACTCTTCCTTTCTTTCCTTTCTTCCTTCATTCACTCTTTCTTTCTTTCTTTCCTTTCTTCACTCTTCCTTATTTTCCTTCTTCCTTCATTCACTCTTTCCATCTTTCCTTTCTTCCTTCATTCACTCTTTCCATCTTCCTTTTCTTCCTTCATTCACTCTTCCCATCTTCCGTTCTTCCTTCATTCACTCTTCCCATTTTTCTTTTTTCTTCCTTCATTCACTCTTCCTATTTTTCCTTTCTTTTTTTCATTCACTCTTCCCATCTTCCCGTTCTTCCTTCATTCACTCATCCCATCTTCCGTTCTTCCTTCATTCACTCTTCCCATCTTTCCTTTCTTCCTTCATTCACTCTTTCCTTCTTTCTTTCTTTCCTTTCTTCACTCTTCCTTATTTTCCTTCTTCCTTCATTCACTCTTCCATCTTCCCGTTCTTCCTTCATTCACTCTTCCCATCTTCCCGTTCTTCCTTCATTCACTCATCCCATCTTCTCTTTCTTCTTCTTTCACTCATTCCTTCATTCACTATTTCTTTCCTTTCTCCCTTCATTCACTCTTCCCATCTTCCTCCTCTTCCTTTATTCTCTCTTCCCATCTTCCCTTTCTTCCTTCATTCACTCATCCCATCTTCTCGTTCTTCCTTCATTCACTCTTCCCATTTTCCTTTCTTTTTTTCATTCACTCTTTTCCATCATTCCTTCATTCACAATCTAGTTTATTCATTGCCTAACAAGTCACTCTTTCTTATCCCTTCAGTTGTAAACATAATTCTTCGCATTTCCTTTTGTTTTTATCCTCTCTCCTCCATTACTTCTTTCTCCCCACCCCCCTCCCTCCCTTCCTTAATTTCTTCTTCCTCCCTCCTTCCTTCTTTCCTCCCTCCTTCCTTCCTCCCTACCTTCCTTCCATTTTTCCTTCCTCCTTCCCTTCCTTCTTTCATCCCTACCTTCTTCCTCTATCCCCTCCCTTCCTTCTTTCCTCCCTCCTTTCCTTCCTCCCTCCCTTTCGTCCATCCTTCTCTCTCTCCATCCCTCCTACCTTCATCCCTTCCCACCCCTCTTCCTTCCTACTTCTCACCTACCTTCTTCATTCCTTCCTTCCTTCCTTCTTCCTCCCTCCTCCTTCCCTTCCTTCCATCAGCATCCTCTCCTCCATCATGCCCCCCCCCCCTCCCCCTCCCACCCCCTCGACGGACCGGTTTTTACACTGGCAGGAGAAAAAAGAAAAAGAAATATCACCGTGAGCCCTTCCTTACCTACCCACACACCTACACACACTCATATCCAAAACACCTACACACACACACAGACAGACACACACTCATATCCAAACACCTACACACACACACACAAGCTCACCTCTAAACACACACAGACACACACACACTCATATCCAAAACACCTACAGACACACAGATACACACACTCGTATCCAAAACACCTACACACACACACACACACAGATACACACACTCATTTCCAAACATCTACATAGACACACACCAGCTCACAACTAAACACACACAGACCTACACACACTCACTCATGTCTAAATACACTCACTCACATCTACACACACACACACACACAGACCGAGGCTACACACACTCATATCTAAACACACACACACACACACACACACACACCTAAACTAAACACACTCACTCACATCTACACACCCACCCACATAAACTAACACACACACTCATACCTACACACACACACACTCACATCTAAACACACACACACACACACACATAAACTAACACACACACCTAAACACACTCACTCACATCTAAACACACACACACACACACCCACATAAACTAACACACACACACACACACACACACACACACACACACACACACACACACATAAACTAACACACACACTCATACCTACATACACACACACACACATCTACACACACACACACACACACACACACACACACACTCAAGATAAACACCGAAAATTGTTGTATTCGATAATTATAATTGACAATTTTCGCGCCACGTTCACACACTACACCTCACCATACACCCCCTACACCTCACCATACACCCCCTACACCTCACCATACACCCCCTACACCTCACCATACACCTCTACACCTCACCATACACCCCTACACCTCACCATACACCCCTACACCTCACCATACACCTCTACACCTCACCATACACCTCACCATACACCCCTACACCTCACCATACACCCCCTACACCTCACCATACACCCCCTACACCTCACCATACACCCCCTACACCTCACCATACACCCCCTACACCTCACCATACACCCCCTACACCTCACCATACACCCCTACACCTCACCATACACCCCTACACCTCACCATACACCCCCTACACCTCACCATACACCCCCTACACCTCACCATACACCCCCTACACCTCACCATACACCCCCTACACCAAGCTTACCTTAACTTACACTCACTACACCTATCCTTACCTTAACTTACACTCACTACACCTACCCTACCTTAACTTACACCTACCTTACCTTAACTTACACTCACTACACCTTCACTTACCTTAACTTACACTCACTACACCTACACTTACCTTAACTTACACTCACTACACCTACCTTACCTTAACTTACACTCACTACACCTACACTTACCTTAACTTACACTCACTACACCTATCCTACTTTAATTTACTCACTACACCTACCCTACCTCACTACACTTACCTTAACTTACACTTACTACACCTACCCTACCTTAACTTACACCTACCTTACCTTAACTTACACTTACTACACCTACCCTACCTTAACTTACACCTACCTTACCTTAACTTACACTCACTACACATATCCTACCTTAACTTACACTCACTACCCCTACCCTACCTCACTACACTTACCTTAACTTACACTCACTACACCTACCTTACCTCACTACACCTACCTTAACTTACTCACTACACCTACCCTACCTTAACTTACACTTACTACACCTACCCTACCTCACTACACATACCTCAACTTACACTCACTTACTTCTACACCTCATTTCACCTTCACCTATACCCTCAACTCTATTATCTAGTCATAATTACTTTCACCTTCACCTTAGCCTTCACTCATGCAGCCTCATTCATCTTCAATCACTCGTAAACACTCCTTATTCCTCATTTTCAATCTCACTCACTCTCACTTTTCCTCAGTTTCAATCTTACTCATTTCTTTCACTCACATTTACTCAGTTTCAATCTTTATCATATTCACTCTCTCTTTTTCTCAGTTTCAATCTTACTCATTTCTTTCACTCTCACTTTTTCTCATTTTCAATCTCTGTCATGTTCACTCTCACTTTTCCTCATTTTCAGATTCATTCACTTTCATCCTCATTGGCTCTCAGTCTACACATTCACTCCCTCACTCACACTAGCCTAACTTTCAACCAAACTTACTCACTCATTTCCACCTTCTCTTTCAAACATATTCGTCTGCACTTCCCTCACATATTGCTCTTAACTTAACCTCTCATAACCCTACCCTCATGCAATCTCATAAACCGTAACTACCCCCTTAAAAAGAATAATAATAATAATAATAATAATAATAAATAAATAACTACTCCATTCCACTTACTTTCTCTCTCCTATAGCCTATTCAACTTGGCATCCCTTATTAGGCTACGTGAAACTTATATAAACCAAAATTACAGACCAGCAACAGCTAAACGAATCATTTTAAGTTGGTACATGGAATATTTCGTGACATAGCCTATAGTATGTATATTTATATGTGCTGTACAGTTGTGGACATATGAAACAAACACATGACACGGGGGGGGGGGCCTCATTGAGCATAATATAATTATAGTGTAGGATGAGACGTTGTGTGTGTGTGTAGGGTATAGTATGATATGTATGTGTGTATGTGTGTGTGTGTGTGTGTAGGGTTAGGGATGAGGCGTTGTGTATGTATATATGTATGTGTAGAATAGGATGAGACGTGTGTGTGTGTAGCATAGGGCAAGGGATGAGACGTTGTATGTATGTATGTATGTATGTGTAGCATAGGGTATAGTATGAGACGTTGTGTGTGTGTGTGTGTGTGTGTGTGTAGCATAAGGCAAGAGATGAGACGTTGTGTGTATGTATGTATGTGTTGTTGTTGTTGAAGTTCCTCAAGCTGTCTGGCCGAACAGCCCCGAGCTCCTGAGGAAGGCCATGGCCTGAACCGGGCTCTCCCAGTGCCCTCAGAGAGTGTATGTTGTGTTGTTGGCGAGTGTGGTTGTGTGTATTGCAGTCTTCCATAATGTGTTTAATAGAATGAGGTGCTATGTTGCATCCTGTATGTATGTGTAGCATAGGGTATAGTATGAGACGTTGTGTGTGTGTGTGTGTGTGTGTGTGTGTGTAGTATGAGACGTTTTGTGTGTGTTAAAAGTGTGTTTGTTGTGTTTCTGTTGCATGGTACGTCACATCACTGCCACACCCCTTCCTGTCTGTTTCTGTGTTGATGGGTGTGGTTGGTTAGGGGAGTGGTCACATCACGATACCCACACCAATGCATCTTTCACATACACATACAAAAGCGCACACACTCATAAACACACACAAACAAAAGCGCACACACACGCACATACATTCTCCACCAGCCCAGGGTCTTTCACATAGGCTACTCACCACACGCGATTCCCTTTCACACACACACACACACACACACACCTCCATTAACATTATCAAGTTGGTTTAGTATAATTGCATCCATCACCAAATACGGCAAGTCTGTCTATGTCTGTCAGTCTTTCTGCACGATAACAAAACTGCAAAAACAAAACAATCTATATACGTTCATACTCATGCAAGCCACCGATAAGAAGTGAGTGAGTAAGTGAGTGGGTGGAGATGTTGCTTCCTTACCTCTGAATATTAATCAGACTAGGCTATGATATTTGAACCGTAAGATAATTATAACAATATATATACACTCGTACTCTTGCGAACCATCGATAAGAAGTGAGTAGTGAGTGAGTGGGTGGAGATGTTGCTTCCCTACAACTGAATAATAATCAGACTAGGATATTTGAACCGTAAGATAATTAATTTTACATACATAGGCTAATCATAATACAAAACCGTAACAGACTAGAACAGCAACATACTTTCATAGCATAGTATATAATATGTAACACCAATAATTATCGACGGTAACACCAAAGACATTATCATTCCCAGCGAGATGACTTGAAAATTAATACCCGGTAGCCTAGTCAGTAACTTTACCTCCTATACCTACCTACAGCCTGCCTGCCTGCCTTCCTTCCTCCCTGCTTGCCATGATTGTCCTTGGTTCCCCCTCCCTCCCCTCCCCTCCCCCCAGTAGTTGCTCTATCATGGAAGGTGACGTAGACACTAATTTGGGGTTGTAACACGGATAGCATTTCACATAGGCTATTAGGCTACAATACTGGTCAACACTGGAACACTACCATACACTACCATACATCACACTACCATACATCACACTACCATACACTACCATACATACAGTACATACATACATATCCTAACGTACACAATGCAACAACTTGTGTGTGTGTGTGTGTGTGTGTGTAGGGTCGTGGGTTGGTGGATAATGTGTGTGTGTGTGTGTGTGTGTGTAAGGTTGAGGGTTGGTGAATCGTGTGTGTGTGTGTGTGTGTGTGTGTGTAGTGGATTGGTGGATAATGTGTGTGTAGTATACGGTACAAGCTTGGCAACGCGTACACATTAGCTCACACTGATAAGATTTCCATGTACTGTATAGGCTTCAACTGCTCCCTTATCTTTTGCGATTTATCAACCGCCCTCCCTCCCTCTCTCTCTCTCTCTCTCTCTCTCTCTCTCTCTCTCTCTCAGTAAACTCGGGAAGCCTAGCCTAATATTATCACTTACCACATAATTTACCTTCATCATTAACAAAATTACCACTGATGTTGTTTCTAACCTTCAGAGCCTAATTGCGTTTCAACAAATCCTAAACGCTGGAAGAATTATGACATTACAGCTGTTATAACTGCTTCAATACCATTAGGCTACGTAGGTTAACCAACAACTTTATGGTGCTAAGATAGTGTAAATATGACTCGACAACCATCCTACAACGTTCTAACAATTCAGTCTATTGTGTAGGGTATATATTATAAGTTTTGAGAAGGGTGGTGTAAGTATGTGTTGGTCCTTGTCATTATATTAGTTCATGTGGCTGTGTTGTGTTTGTAATATGAGAGAGTGGGGTGTGTGTGTGTGTGTGTGAGAGAGAGGGGAGTTTGTTGTATGAGTACATTGTTCTCTACCTGTGTGTGTGTGTGTGTGTGTGTGTGTGTGTAAGAGGAGGGTGTGTTCATGAAAGAGTGTGTGTAGTCACGAACTCTGACGTAAGAGTTTCTAATTAGCACACACACACACTCACACAGAAAAAAATACTCTTATATAGCGAACATCTTTTCTCTCTCTCTCTCTCTCTCTCTCTCTCTCTCTCTCTCTCTCTCTCTCTCTCTCAAGAATTAGCTATACATGACTTAGCTGTAAAAGGCTATATCATTATCTACAATGTATAGTATAATTCTAACAGCATAATAATTCTAACTGTGACTGATACAATGTGTTTATTAAAGTGAGCAATTTCACATGACCATTTTTCACACCTTGTCTACCTCGTTTATCTTCAACCAAGTTACATACAAATACGTCTGACCTTCCTGCATATAAACATGAGCACATTAATTCGGCAGGTTTTCACTTTCCAACCCACACACACATGTACAAGCATAAATCATCTCTCTCTCTCTCTCTCTCTCTCTCTCTCTCTCTCTCTCTCTCTCTCTCTCTCTCTCTCTGTACAACACCCAAACGAGTAAATGGAAGCAAGACACGATTTCGTCATATATACGCACGTGGTCACACAAAAACAAATTTAACTCAGTTTTTCACCAACTAATAAACCACTATTATATATATCACAATTAGAGACAAAGGCTTCCTATCAACATCGTGGTATACACACACACACACACACACACAATCTCCACCAATCCACAACCCTTTTCACACACACACACACACACATTACCCACCAATCCACGGCCCCTTTCACACACCCTCACACACACACACACACCAGACCTTGACCTCTGACCTAACTTTCCATGATCTCTTTAATAATTGGTTCCTTCCTGCTGCAACCAGAGAGTGAAACCTGACCTCACAACACAAGTTCAGCTAAAATACTGGGGCAGCGGTTTTATGCGCTGAGTGGACTGACGGTTTAGATATGAATGGACGTGGGTGCTGTCTATGTCTGTCTCTCTCTCTCTCTCTCTCTCTCTCTCATGGGATAAGGAGACGTGGATGAGGGACAGCACGCAAGCACGAAGGAGAGAGAGAGAGAGAGAGTAGATCGTCTCTAATCATTATATAACCCTGGGAAGTGAACTGACAAAGGACTGGTAATGAAGAGACCAATAAACTACTGACTGACCATAACTCACACCAGGGGGACAGACCTCGAGGTACGGTAACCACACCAGCCACAACGACCACAATAATATACTGTATTCTTTAGAGGGGATATTCTCGTTGGCAAATTGGAAGGCTCCTGATTCCTCCTAACTATAACAGAAAACAGAAGCCCTAAGTGGTGCTAATAGAGGATCTGTTTGTTTCGTGGCATAGTTTGGAGGAATTAGCGGAGACCTTCCAATTCACCAACAAAAGAATCTCCCCTTATTAACGACTGATAACTTAATTCCATATCTGGCCACTCCCTCTCTCCCTCCAGTGTGTGTGTGTGTGTTACAGGCTATTTCTAAATTTAGTCGTTAAGATAAACAACGAATTTGTACATAACATCCTCAGTGATACGTTTGTCAGACGAATCGACACCTCGCAAAAGTCTGATCGATACATAAATTTCTGAATGAGACTGTAAAATATTCCCTAGGATTGATGACATACTATTGACCGCGACAGTATGTACAGTATGTATGTATATTTTTATTTTGTATATCCATTCATTCAGTCTTTCCTCCCCGACCGCATTTCTCAGGTCAGTCACTCCACCTCCCGCGGGCACCCCTTAGGGAGCGACGTGCAGTTTTCATAGTAACAAACAACTACAGTTATTCCACAGACAGTCAGGGTACAATTGGACACATAAGTTCGTGGTCTTGTGGCTGGTTGGTTGGGTGGTTGGTTGGTATATGTTGGTTGAAGTGATGGTGTGGTGATATACTTGTCTTTCAACATACTCAAAGTGGGTAGCATTCATCAGAAAAATCCACCTCCAATAAAACGTACAGTAAATTATAGTCAATGCCAGTAACATAATTTCCATTACTACAACATACGAAGAATATAACACAAAACAAACAGAAACGTGGCACAGTGTTAGAGAATATGGCGCGTTTCGTATTCATCAGAAAAAAACAAACACTTACAATGGATAACTATGGTTTAACTACATTTAAAATTAAGTTAAAATGGTTCATAATCTTACCCATAATCCTTCCCGACACTCAGACTTCATCTTTATTATCCTCACACTGAAGAAACACACGGCATCAACACATCAAAAATTTTCGTATTAGGCTGCAAATCCTCTAAACACTTCTTGACACTGACACAAAAAGGTTTATTTATTATCAATACACACAGATGCTCACATTTCTAAACTCCCCCATGAGGATAAAGCACACGTTGTTGTCAGGACTTGAAGGAATAGACACGAGAGAGAGAGGGGTTGGACAAGGGGGAACAGGTCTGCCCTCCACACCAGCTAAGAACACACTGAGATTAGTATTTTAGTAACTTCACACACACACGACCCTACCCTACCCAGCTTTGCCTTCCCAGAATCCTTTGCAGCTACAGCATCTTCCATCCCTTTAAAATACGCAAAAAATAATACGCTGCCCCGTTAGTTTTTTTTTTAATCCTCACAGTCTTCGATTACCAAATACATAATCGTTTCCCACATAGGCTATAATTACATGCGGTATATGATAACTGCATTGTGTTGATCTATAAATATTAAAGGTGGCGACTGAGTAGCTTTAGCTGTAATAGTCGCAGAAGAAAGTAACGTAATTAATCCAACTATCAGGTTGGTTATTTCTTCGTCATGGAACAGAGGCGTGTACGAGTCTTTCCAACAGAAGTGCCGCATCATCATACATAAATGAATTGATAAGGTTGAAAGAATATTAGGCTAGGCTTGTAAAACTTTGTAGCACAAGGGAGAGGGAGATATAGAGAGGTGAACTGGTGGCTACGAGTCTGACTTGGGTACTAGGGAAGGGGGAAAAAAAACACAAGGAAAAGAAAGAACCAACAAAGGAGGCGCGGTACCAGCACATCACCTTGAGGGGGACTCGACTCGGCCCTGAACTCCAGTGTAAACAACATTGACTTCACGATGGTGGTGGCTTGGAAATTGCCTGTTTTTCTACGGCTTTCCAGGTTGTACGGTTGGCCACAGGAATCTCCACACATACTTATGAAGACAACCACCCACAACCCCTAACACGGTTCCTCAATGCCATACATAGTAAGGCTGTTTGTCTCGTCAATGGACCCTCATTATCCTCTACCTTTGTTAGTTCCGCTCTGTCTTCGTTGCATTGTTGGTCTCTCTTCTAACACTATTTCCACAGCTATAATTTAACACCCGCAAAATTTTGCCAATCGTGTCTTTAATTTCGGTCTTGCAGTACCCACATTGCAGTACGTGTTATCTCATAGATATTGGAACTCTCCATTAAACCCCAAATAAAATAATCCACAAATCTCCATTCATCTCTCCAGTTTAACTACAGCAAGAGGAGCAAAAATAGAAGGATAAAAAAGTCTCTTTCATCACTACAGTAAACAATCAACCAACCACCACTCCACATACCCTTCCTTTTGCTTGTTCGGTGAGGAGGGAGAGAATCGGTGAGTGAATGAGGAGGTGTATGAATGAGAGAGTAGATTTTCTTAGTGAATGAGTGAGTGGGATAGTGAGTGGAAGAGAAAGAGTGAAAGTATAAAATATTTTCAAGGAGTGGAAGGAAGGCCATTGTTTTTCTTGTATATACACACCCAGTATTTCCACCCACAGACACATACACACACACACACACACCTTTTTTTATTGCACTGGCTTAAGCACACACATTTCCACTCACCCACACACACATTTTATTTGCATTTTCTTTAACACACACACACACACACATTCATCATAAACCTTACGAGTAGTTCTCCCACTCTTTTCCTCCCACACACATACACAGACACACACACACACACACATGTATCCTTCCCCTACACCGACGCCCATACACACCCTACACCCAAACCAATGAGTAGTGTATTTCCAGCCCACCCAAGAACAAGGAAGGGAGGGATATTTGAGAGATACTGAATGCTCCAAATTATACCAGGAAACAGTCTATTTCACCTTGCTTCCCTGTACCCTTTTAGCATTCTCTCTCTCTCTCTCTCTCTCTCTCTCTCTCTCTCTCTCTCTCTCTCTCTCTTGTTCAGTAGGAAACATTACCACAGAATACATCTATGGAGGCGAAAATGTACCGATTACTTTTTAAATATTATAATGATTTTAGATACCACGTTAATTTTGCATATATTCCAGTATTTATAAGTTGCAAATATATAAGCACCTATAGCCTAGTCGTGTAAGGTTTGGGTGTAATTTGGGTGTATTATGTATAAATGTAGAAACCGATAAAATTTCTCCGAGTAAAAATAAATAAATAAATAATAAAAATTGTGTATAATCTGTCATATAGTATAATTATATAATTTTTTCAGTATTTATCTTTATCTTTATTTATTTATCTTTATTTGTTTATGTACTATGTATGATGACGAAATAATTATGTCAGTGTATGCATGTGTGAGTAATATCTATTTTGTCTGTCTGTCTGTCTGTCTGTCTGTGAAGTATGTATAATGATAAATTGTCAGTGTATTATGATGAAATGTGTCAGTGTATGATGATGAAATGTGTCAGTGTATTATGATGAAATATGTCAGTGTATTATAAAATGTGTCAGTGTATAATGATGAAATGTGTCAGTGTATTATGATGAAATGTGTCAGTGTATTATGATGAAATGTGTCAGTGTATTATGATAAAATTAATGTGTCAGTGTATTATGATGAAATGTGTCAGTGTATAATGATGAAATGTGTCAGTGTATTATGATAAAATTAATGTGTCAGTGTATTATGATGAAATGTGTCAGTGTATAATGATGAAATGTGTCAGTGTATTATGATAAAATGTGTCAGTGTATTATGATGAA
Source organism: Petrolisthes cinctipes (assembly GCA_033782935.1). Classification (NCBI taxonomy): domain Eukaryota; kingdom Metazoa; phylum Arthropoda; class Malacostraca; order Decapoda; family Porcellanidae; genus Petrolisthes; species Petrolisthes cinctipes. Next base: position 12,320 of record JAWQEG010000838.1, read on the forward strand.
ATGTGTCAGTGTATTATGATAAAATTAATGTGTCAGTGTATAATGATGAAATGTGTCAGTGTATTATGATAAAATGTGTCAGTGTATAATGATGAAATGTGTCAGTGTATTATGATGAAATGTGTCAGTGTATTATGATGAATAATTAATGTGTCAGTGTATTATGATAAAATGTGTCAGTGTATTATGATAAAATGTGTCAGTGTATTATGATAAAATGTGTCAGTGTATAATGATGAAATGTGTCAGTGTATTATGATAAAATGTGTCAGTGTATTATGATAAAATGTGTCAGTGTATTGTGATGAAATGTGTCAGTGTATTATGATGAAATTAATGTGTCAGTGTATTATGATGAAATGTGTCAGTGTATTATGATGAAATGTGTTAGTGTATTATGATAAAATTAATGTGTCAGTGTATAATGATGAAATGTGTCAGTGTATTATGATGAAATGTGTCAGTGTATTATGATGAAATGTGTCAGTGTATTATGATGAAATGTGTCAGTGTATTATGATGAAATGTGTCAGTGTATTATGATGAAATTAATGTGTCAGTGTATTATGCTGAAATGTGTCAGTGTATTATGATGAATAATTAATGTGTCAGTGTATTATGATAAAATGTGTCAGTGTATTATGATGAAATGTGTCAGTGTATTATGATAAAATGTGTCAGTGTATTATGATAAAATGTCAGTGTATTATGTACGAGTATTATCTTTCTGTTTGTCTGTTTATGTGTTTTTGATGGAAGGTTTTTCACTCTGACAATTTATATAATCTCTTATTAAGGGGGTGCGGGAGTAGGGGACAGGCTTCGGGGGGTGCGGGAATAAGGGAACAGGCTTGGGGTGGGTAGAAAGCCTGTCCCCTATTCCCGCACCCCCCTAACCCCCCCTCCCAAGCCTGTCCCCCTACTCCCGCGCCCCCCAAAACCCCCCCAAGCCTGTCCCCTACTCCCGCACCCCCCTAGACCCCCCCCCCCAAGCCTGTCCCCCTATTCCCGCACCCCCTTAAGGCTACAATTTCTTCCCGCCCCCCCACCCCCCTCTTTACCAACCACGCCCATTTCAGACAACTCCTTCATTCACCTCAAACCTTCGCCGCTAGTTATGGGGGTGGGGGGGTGGGGGGTGTTCCTCATCATCACCACTATCTTCATCATCATCACTACTACTATCACCACCCCTACTACTATCACCACCACCACCATCACTGCTACTATCACCACCACTATCATCATCACTACCACTACTACTATCACTACCACCACTATCACCACCACCACCATTATCATTTAACCACCACCACTATCATCACCATTATCACCACTATCATCATTTACCAGTTGTTGAGTGAGGCTACTAATATTTCTGCTATATCCCCTTCCCTAAGTTAATTTACATAAAACCTCGACTACTATCTAAATGTTCATATTGTGCCTTGTATCAAAACAGAACAAATGAATCCCCGTGTACAACCACAGTCTAAATATCCACCAACACTTCCCTTCCTTCCATCGTGCAAATAAACTAGTATCATATCAAAATTATCATACCATCACACCTTACGTCAACTCAACCCACTCAATTATTATCAACACTTTCCTTCCTTCCATCGTGCAAATAAATCACTATCATATCAATATAGTCATACCACCACACCTTACGGCTTACGTAAACTCAACCCACTCAATTATAATTATTATGAGGTGCTGCAAAATCATACACGTGTTCTATGTTGCCAAGATATTTACTACGATGGAAGGAGTGTGTCGGTGGTTACTTAATTGCGGCTGAACCTACCTGTAAACTATATAATCATACTGTACAATTTAACTATAAAAAAGTATGTATAGGTATTTTTTTAGTACATACGTGTGGTGGTAGTGTTGTTGTAGTTGATGGCGGTAACTAGCTTGTAGTAATGTTGGTACGTCTGGTATTTGTGGTTCCCGGGTGTGTAGTAGTGACAGGGGCGATGGTAGTAGCTAGTAGTGGTAGCAGTGGTAGTGGTAGTAATGTCAGAAGAGTATACCCGACCCCCTCGATCTTTAATTGTTTCAGTAAGCTGTAGACCAAAACAAACACATGAAACCACACACATTATCAACGGACGGGATATCATAAGGGACTACACAACACCACATCACAACAACGCAACACTACATACATTAAAAAAATAATAAATAAAAAGAGAGAAAACAAATGCTGACCGTACCTCTACCCAGCCAGCCTTTTTCCTTCAACTGTACTCCCTAATACAATAGAACACCAGATGGCACACCTTATCCCCCTCAGAATAATAATAATAACATCACGAAATAAAAAACATAGCACACTGTAACCCAACGCAGGACAAGACATAATAACAATATATTATATAGAAAGAGCGTTGTATTGTAGTGTTTTACTTGGGCCGCCAGCACTATGTATGTATGTATAGATGTAAAGACAGTGTATTACAAAATAAACCCACTACACACACACACACACACCTCCACCACCCAACCCCGTGACCGCTTGGGGCTAAACTGATAACTCCAGTCTCCAGGATCACGAATTCACGACCACGCCTCTCTCTCTCTCACTCTCTCTCTCTCTCTCTCTCATACGTCGGGACTCGGGACACTCACTCACAACTTCCTTCCCTCACTTCTGTCTATCATTCCCTCCCCGCTCACTTGCTTTTACACCCGCATGAAAGAAACCAAAAAATAAAGTGTGTTTATACAGTAAATAATGTGTAAGTGTTATCTACTGTAGCCTATTATATAACTACGTAAATGTGTTATTAATATATTATTTATATATAAGTGCCGTAAAAGTTTGCATTTTGTTATCGTGTTTATTACTGAGTTGTGCAGTTCGTGGATATTACTTCACTTCCTTTTTTCGTTCCTCCCATGCAGATTTTCTTCTTTCCCTCCCTCCCTCTCTTCACTCTCCTCTTTTTTTTTCTCTCCCTCTCCGTCTCTGATCACTCTCTTCTTTTCCTTCTCCCTCCCTCTTTCAACCATCCTCTTTTCTCTACCCTCTTTTCTTTATCCTTCACCCTCTTCTATTTCCCTCTCCCTCCCTTTCCTCCTCGCTACCTCCCTAGATCCTCTTTCACTCCATAACCCACCCACCCCCTACACACACACATACCTCCTCACGCACACCACCACCACGCCCACAAATACTAGGAAAACACACACACACACACACAGTGACACGCGCACATCAGGGACACACACAACACCATCACGATGCCTACATATACAGGGAACACACACACACACACACACACCAGCACCAGGGATACACATACACACACACCACCATCACGTACACACACACACACACACACACACACTTAGGTTACACCATTATGCTGTTGACCACTTTACTTCTTGCCTTATGTTGTCAGCGTGACCTAAGTGGTTTATCAGTTATCACCTTCACCTTTATTCTCATCACCGACCCACCCTTTCACCGAACAGTTGAGAGAGATTATCTAGCAAGGTTTTATGTCTCATAAGGAAAGCTACAGCAGCAGCACAACACGTACATACGTCATCTTCGACTAGAGTTTTTTAGCCATGGGAATGAATGAATGAATGAAAAAGGGGGATGAAAGACGGTGTTAGGCCAGAAAGATCTTTTACTACAATAGATAGGACAGAGGATGGACAGCAAGCAAAAAGGGAAAAATAAGGAAAGTTATTTTTACTGGCCACAAGCATGATCCCATTATATACGGACAGGGATTTGACTCTGGGATGTTTCTTATGGCAATGTAGACTGCCTGACATTAACCGGAGTAAAATGATTAAAATTAAGTTACCCTGATGCCAAAGAGGTTAATCTTTCAGTGAACAATAGTTTTTTGTTTTTTTTTATCTGTAACGCCATCTTTGCGTTATCAAAAATTATAACGTAGGCTAGCCTGCAATCTCGATCAAAATTGTAAATCAATAATTATGCATACACCAACGTTTATAGTTTCGCATAACTTTTCGAGGTCATTTCTTTCAAAGGTGTTACAGAACTATATTGGGCGTGACTGTAACTATCTATATAAAGCTCCGCCGCAGATAGTTTTGCTTGTAATTGTTTTTGCCACTCCTGCACCTCGACCAGTCTCTCTTTTCCTTTTCCTACTTGGCAGGCAATTAGACAGACGCCTCCCACTCCTGCCCCTGCCTAACCCAACGCCCTTATAACAAATATGCTCTTGGTACTGGCCTTCATTAATGGCTCCTAAGATTAATCCAGTGTCTGCTGAACCTTTGCGTGCCAAAATGGATTCAACGTTTTTTTTTTCTTTCTTTTACAACGGGTTTATTTGTCATAGAGCATGTATCATTTAACTGTCCGCAAAGATAAATGAATACATAAGTAAAAGAAAAGAATAATGGAGATATCCTTCTTGCGAAATTATGAGATGATATTTCAGGTTATTAGCAAGACTGCCTTTTGTGGCGTGTGTGAATGGCCGCCAAACCAAAAACGAGTCTTGTTGCCATAAACAAAATGTAAAGGAGCCATGAGCGATCGTTGAGTTGGTACAAAAACAGTGAAGGAGAAAGGGAGAGATAGCAGTATGATAGATGGACAGTGCAACGGGGAAGTGGAATGATTAAAGATACTTGGATATGGTAATCTAGAAGATATAATTATAGCCTAATGGTGGTAGGTACGGTGATTTTCACTTAGTCTAGGACTGATTCCCTGGATTAACAAAAATTAAGGACCAAACGTAACTTGTGGATAATACCTGCAACGGCAAATCCTGAATGTTGACTATATAATAATAATTTAACCCTAACGCTGCCGTATTGTTTGCATTTGCAAACTGCAGTACTTCTGTAATAATACCCAGTTTTTCTTTTGTAAGGAAAGAATTTACGGGCAGTAGTGGATTTTGTAATGAAGAATACATGTTTAAATTGGTATTACTTGTCGGTCTCTCCATCACGGCATTTGAAGGAGGTAATCTTTGGTTGTTGAACTGGAGGACCGTGGTCAAAAAGTTTAAACTCTAGTTACTCAACGCAAATACACAAACACACGGAGTAGGCAACTTGTCAGTTGTGTCATATAATCTACATGAAAAAAAGCTAATTGAATATTGATTTGAGGATAAAAGAAGAGATAAGGGACAACATGTACGATTGATTAAAATTAAGTAGAGGGACAAGAACCACAAGATGCTAACTCATCACTCTAATGACTTTATATTGATGCTTCTGATATATTAGCCTTTTCCTGCCATACATTACTCAGACGAGACTATTATTGTTAAGTACGCAATATGGAATACGTAACCAGGCTGTACAGAGAAATAACAATTTTCGTAAGTCAGAATGTTGACATACGCAAGGTTCCATAATACGATTTACAAATATTACTTCAGGGTTCCTAGTGTTTTTTTTAACAACATTTAATCCTCCTCGTTATACAGATAACACTGGTTTCTTTGTAATAAAACTAACTCTTATGGCGTAAAAGTTTCGCCATGAAAAGCAAAACCAAGGAATGGATAAGAAAAACACTCACCATATGGCAACACAGGGAGGTCACTGGAGGTGAGGGTCGCACTTCACTTTTTTTTTTCCACGTGAGTTACGTACCCAGAATATATTTACAACCATTTCGGTTTGTAGATTTTTGCTGTCATGAATTCATTTTTACACTAGACTGCACAGAGGATAATAAATGACGCCAGACAACGTTATACCTTAAGTATAATTTTAACCCTTCAGTTTGGCTATGATTACTCCTTTCTCGTTATCTTCTACCTCATCATCATCTCTATCCACTCATCATTCCTTGCTTTATCCAGTATTCCTTTTCTGTTCATCTCATATATTCTTTCACCAGTCCCTCTCCAAAAATTTGAGATATTGGATAAGGATACAATAAACATTTCATTCAACTTCATAACTCTCTTGTAATACTTGTCCAAACAACTATAAGGTATCAATGCAATCAATTACAATTTTATAGTACAAGGGAAACTATTTTATATCACAAATTTGCTCTGAATTTTTATCAATGTGGATTTCTCCACTTAACTGAATTTGTCATGAAAGATACTGCTTGACAACAACAAAAAAAGCTGAAATCCTCAAGTTTGGAATCTCAACAAATACAATTGGCAGTCATAAAATAAAATAAAATACTGTACTTTTCCCCTGATGTAGAGAACTAAAAGTTAGTTACTATAAATATATAACATTTCCTCTAAAGTACATATTAAAGTACTGTATGTAGGTAGTTGGAGCATATTCCTATTATATAATACAAAAATAATATCAACACCATTTATTACTACTAAAGTAGCAAAATTAGTTATAAAGTGCTGCAGCCTGATAACATTAATACCAATTATATGACGTACAGTTGCAGTCCGGCATCCCTGACCATCTTCATGTTCTAAAGATTACAGTATAAACTTTTTAACATGGTACAGTATGCATTTCAATTATACTAACCTTCCTCTGAGACAAGTTAAGTCTATCATAACTTGTTTTAGTCATGAATACCTCATTGCAACTGTACCATCTTGAACACGAGATAAATTTGGCTTCCAAATTTGTTAGTACCAATCATTCCTGCCCTGTTGGGCCTGTTAGTCACTACAGGGAATGCTTCTTCAGGGGCTGGCCATGATAGAATAATAATCAACTGTGTAACACTACTTTCAATGGAGTAGCCAGCCAGCCCACACCCCCTGTACCCTATGAAACCAATACAGAATACAAATCTAAACCATTAGTAAGTCAGGGTATGGAACATAATTTCAGACTTTATTGAATAACTGAAGAAAACACAGACACAAATAATTATTCATGTCTGCACATCCTAAAGATATTGGTGATCAGGCAAGCATGGTGCATAATTATAACACAAGGCATTCTGGAAGCACTGGCAGAACATCAAGCTGTCCTCTCCCTAGTTAAGGGTTTATAAGGAGCAGCCGTCACAGGGGTGGGGTGAAGGGTTGGTGTTGGTAAACCAAGGGGAAAACAAAGAGGTAAGATTGAGAAGACAACAATGAGGGAAACAAAGAATTACCACCTAATTATCTGACAGTAAAGATAAAAAAAAAATAATAATAATAAAAAAAATAACATTTGAAAAAAAAAAAAAAAAAAAAGTTATAGAAAAAAAATAATTAAAACACCATTTTCGCATAGGGAAGTTATAAGTTAGCACCTTTACATTGGGGATTTCAAGAGAAAATGTCAAATTGTTGTACATCTCAAAACTTAAGAGATCCAAACTATTTCTCTCCTCCTAGTCTCACCAACCCAACCCAACACCACCACAAACCAGGCTCCAGAAATGTTAGGTTGCTGCTCTTTGCTTTTGTCCAAGGAGGAGAAATTAAGTCCATTCACAATTTTAAGCTTCATCATCGACATCTAGTGTATGAAAAAAGTGCTCAATTTATTATATTACAGTATTGTTTTACCTTAGTACAGTACGTGTATTAGAATCTAATATTCTCATTTTTATATTTATTGTGTTTCTTTCAATGATTCAATTTGTATATCAATTAATTAAAAATTATTACAGTATTACCAAACATAAGGGTTCTCTATAAACACATAACCTACAATGTGTGTTCCACTTCTCCTACATGATAATATCAGTGAAGTTTATCCCAATACTTCTAGTGAATAGACAATGAAGCTACTTGGTATCTGAGTGACTGGACAATTAGAACGATAAATTTATCGAGTCATTTCCCCTCCCAGTGGACGAGCATAAGAGCAGCTAAAATTAACCTCAGCAACCCTGAGCAGAGACGTCTTTGCCTGACCTCTTGGTGATGTTCAGGGTGGTGAAGATCTGGAATATGAATACAAAAATTGTTTAGCACAAACATGAAAGTATCTCAGGTTTAACACTGCTTACATGGATGAACAGATCCAGTAGTCTGTAATTATAACCCAAGAACAGTGTTACTTTCACCTTCAAAACACTCAAACGAAAATTGCTAAATGAAATTAGAATACTTTCCTTATAGCAAATTTTGGAACATCTGAAAATCCAAAATGGTATATAGTACATCTAATGTGCACTCTCAATCCATAATCCCTAGCCCACCTGAGTCAAAGCCCGAGATCTAGAATACAAAGGAAGTACAGGCAACAGGAGGCCCATAGTGACCTTTTATGAGGTTACCTGTTTAACTACGTTAATCTAGACGTGTTGAAGGAAAGGATAGATAAAGGACAAGGCTCCTCCCCACCCACCACTCCTACCGGATATCCCCGGTTGGAAAAACAAATAGAAAATAACACCTTGTTCGTTAATAAAGAACGCACAAGGAAATTTTATAGAAAAGTAGGAAAAGTAGTGGAAACCTAATTCTAACATCTGGAGCAGGCAATTTCTAGATGACAGCCCACCCAAAGCCTCCTTTGGTTTAAGATGTGTGTGTGTGTGTGTGTGTGTGTGTGTGTGTGTGTGTGGGGCCTCGTGATGGTTTGGGTGGGCTGTTATCCAGAAACCGCCTGCTTCAGACCTCGGGTTTTGACTCAGGTGGGCTAGAGATTGTGAATTGCGAGTGTACATGGAAATAGGGAGCAGCTCATTATATAACTATGCACTTTGATTATGATTATCCATTAATTAGCAGAAGTCCTAACATGATGGTGGGAAAAAGTCATGTGGTTCAAGTCACCTCAGCAGTAGTAGGGTGGATGCCGATGAGATTGTCAAAGTCAGCCTTGGTCGCTCCAAGCTTGAGGCCTATGGAGAAGCCTTGAGTGATCTCTCCAGCATTAGGCCCAAGGATATGGAACCCTACTACTTTCTCCTGGCAATAAAAAACAAACCATTAATTACTGTACAAGGAATAGACTAGAAACATATCTAACAGCATGTCTTTATTTTTTTTATTTTTTAATAATCACATTATTTTACTCACCTTTGAGATAACCTCAGGCAGTAAAAATGATAAGGGTGCACAAAGAAATAAAAGATATTAATGTGTATAAGAGACTAAAATACACAATAGACTTTTTGTTAAGAAAAAATACAGTAAGGACAATAATATTGAATAACAAATAAAAAAATTCTGTACTCTATTTCGAAATTCACTTTCCTGGAGGAAAAAAAAAAAAAAAAAAAAAAAAAAATCTACTCACATTCTCACTCTTAACACAAACAAGCTTGGCATAGCAGTCATTCTCTGGGCGGTGAGCCACGGTGAACTCCAGGGGCTGGTAACTGGAGTGATACACCTCGATGTCATCCTCCCCGTACTTGTCAATGGCTGCCTCCTCACTCAGTCCACAACACCCATACTCCAAGGGCGTGAACACAGTTGTTGGAACATTCACATAATCCGTCTGCAGCGAATCCTTCCTATACAGACGCTACAAACAAAGGAATAATTTATTTGAGTATAATGTAATATATCAAGTAAACTCCAGACATATTCAATACAGCATTCAGCTAAAATGCTTGTCATGGAAATTCAGATACGAGTAAATTAAATACCAACTATCAATCCATCAAAAAAAATTTTACACATCCTTTCCTCATGGTAAAGTCCATCAGCAAATGGCCACAGGAGAGTAAAACTTATTCTATTATCAGTATACACATTGAGCTATGTATTTTACAGAGATATTATTCTTTTCATTAAAGAGGCAGTGATGATATCAGCCCTCAATGTACAAATGTTACTAATTCTATCTGTCTATGTCTCATTTCTACCCACCCGTGCCAGGAGTCTGCCAGCTTGGATAGCGACTGGGGTGAGCTCAAGTCCTCCTTCCATTACATCACCAATAGCATATATATGTGGTACTGACGACTGCTCCCCTTTCTCAACGACCACCTTTCCATTCCTAAAAATGCAATACTGTATCAGGCTTGAGGCAAATGGAAGATTTTAATACTAACACATATTGTACATATAACAACAAACATGTGAAGAATACTCATTATTAAATTTAAAGTGGGAAGAAAATTATTTGTTGAATTATGACAAAGGTTCCATTGTACTTACTTTGCCAAGTCAACACCAGCATTCTCCAAGCCAATCCCAGAGGTGCATGGGTCCCGACCAATGGCCACAACTACAGTATTGTATTCATCTACAACTTCCTCTCCGTCTGTGGTTTTGGCAGTAACACGCAGCTTGCCTGGTGTGCCCTCTTCTATCTGCAGGAAAGTAGTTCAGTATCTCTTACTGTATATCAATACAAATACCGTACTTCAAATAACCAGGTAGGCTGGAGTGACAATACTGATGAAGAGGATTCTAGCAGTAATCTCAACATATCTTACCCACCTTTTCGATACTGGTTGGCACCGCACCCCTGATGAATTTTACTCCGTGCTGTTCCATGTAAGCACCGATCTTCTCTGCTATCTGCTGGTCAAACCCTCGCAACAGGATTGATCGAACCTGTGGGAATAATTCACCATAACTTTCTCAATACATTATCATACTAAACCTCATAATACTGTACATATCACAGACAGTAGCACTTACCATTACCTCAAATCAATATGTAACCTTGGGTGTTACCATAAGGAACTCCTTTATATGTTGTCATTTTAGAAATAATTACACAGAGCTGAAAATGGATATCCTTAAAAAAAACAAAGAGGATCGCCTGTCTCATCTACACAATGCCAACTACTTTGTCTAGCACAATTTTTTAAGAAAACAATTGCAACAATAATTTAAGAATAACATAACAAATATGTACAATACAGTAGAGTAATCATTCACAATTTATACTTCTTTTCATCTCACATTACCAAAGTACTCACCATGACAGTAGTATCATAGCCAAGCCCAGCCAGGAAGCCAGCACACTCAAGAGAGATGTAGGACGCCCCCACCAGGAGTGTCTTGCCTGGGGCGTAGGGGAGGGAGAAAATGTCATCAGAAGTGATGGTATGTTCCTTTGCCCCAGGAATGTCAGGGTACCTGGGTCGACCTCCAGTAGCCACCAGGAACTTGTCCGAGGTGATGATCTTCTCTTTACCTCGTCGGTCCACTGTCTGGAGGAGGAACAATTGTAATCATTTTAGCTTTGTCTACTATCTTACTACTCTGTACTGTAATCCCTCTGAGCAGTAACTCTTATCCTCTCTCTCAGGTACAACTCACTAGCAGTGATATTATTATTAGTGCATTTCCAGAAACTTAATTACTGAACTTGAATCTGTTCTTTACCAATAGATTTTGACACTCTTATTTCAGTACTGTACCTTGATGGTGTGAGGGTCGGTGAAGGTGGCATAGGCATTTAGGTAGTCTACTTTTTTTTCTCTGAGAGCCACACGGTAGCCCCAGTTGAGGGAGCCAATGTGGTTCTGAATAGCCTCTACCATCCTGCCCCAGTCATGTGTCACAGTTTCAGGAGTGTCCCAACCATACTCTCGGGAGTCCTGTAGGCAAATAGGAACAGTGAGCAAAAAGATGTTATCTAACCCCAAAACTGAAACTGTGGTTGCTACAAGGAAGAAGACTGGGATAAATGTTGAGACATTAAAGATATTGTACTAGACTCAGATCAAATTTTTTTCTGTTTACACTATAACACATACTGAATAAACATCTTATCTAACTCACCTTCAGTTCACCTCCTAAAATGGCAGACTGATGCATGAGTTTCTTGGGTATGCAGCCCACATTGACACAGGTACCACCAAGACCCCATGTAGTACCCTTAGGTGTTGGTGTTACAAAGTCACACACAGCCACCTTCATACCAAGGTTGGCTGTTTCCTTTGATGCTGCCAGCCCTCCAGAACCCCCACCGATGACGACCTGTGGAGTGAATTATCATAACTTAAGTTTTCATCTTACATTTAAAATCATTCAGCCATTAGTCATAGTGTATTATCCAAGAAGTCATATTTCCATCTACACACACCAACCATCCATCCCTAGTTGTAACCTTCAAGCACTTGCACCCACCACTCACCATGTCATAATCATAGTTGTGTGTTGACTTGTTGATTAATGGAAGCAACTCCCCTTGAGTGTGCAATGAAAAGGTCTTGTCTGCTCCTCCAACGTGTTCCCCATTGATATATACATTGGGAACGGTGCGCTGCCCAGACTTCTCCAACAGGGCATTCTGTATCTCTGCTCCATTTTCTGTAACAAAGAGAAAAATACTGTAGTTCCATTCTGTTATAGACTTTCTTTTATATATTGAGAAAGGTGAGTTGGACTGGTTATTGTTTGATTTGCAGAAGTCTGTTACTAATATCAGGATACTAATATCTTTTCAGTTCACTCGATTTCATTCTTGGTTAACCTCAATTTCACATAACACTAAGGAGTTAATTCTTATTTTCAAATAATGGCTGTATTTGCTCAAACTTCGAAATGCGAAAACATCCAAATGGCCCAATCCTAATGTTGAGAGATTATAAAGGATGAGGAATTAGAAATAGGCTATAGTCCAACCACTCTTAATTAAAATGTGGTTTGGGTGGGGACGTGTGGGAATTGTCACCGTTTACAGCGCCGCCACATTTCTTAAACTTGCGATTCGTAGCTTGTGTGATATAATGTAAAATACACGAACACGTAACAAAACAATTTTATAATGCAAAGTCTTGATGTAATAATATAGAAATGTGGCATACACATTTCACAGTGGTGCTACGAATATGTTGCTACTTTTATTTGACATTCGTCATAGTTCTAAGTTGGGTATGTAATGCAACAATTGTGTTTATAATACTTTATGAAGAAATGGAAGTGATATATATGCTCGTTCCTTAATAAAAATAAATGTTAAAACTATCATGAGCGACAATACCCATCACTCCCAACACCTGGAACACTGTACATATATATCTCCTGGGAGGTAATGAACAGGGCAGGGGAGTATTTAAACTTCTGTCAAGTGTTCCCACTGTTCATTTTCCATCTTGACTCTCACGATGGCAGCTCAGCAATACGTGGAGTATAATGTAATGGAACTATAGTACTTAGGATGTAAAATTACATGAATCATATGAACGAGAGAGATTCATAAAGTAAAGAAATTAGAGTATACTGAGGAGAAAGTGAAAATATAGATTACAGGAAAAAAGGAATGATTGACGAAGAGGGAGGAAGAGAGGGAGGCGGGGAAGGAAGATACGTGGTCACCAGTTGGTGTCTGGATGTGGTGTAGGGTTGGACCAGGATTAAAAGATTGTCCTGGGGCAGACATGAGGTGAAGGTATGTCAGGTCACCCTTCTGTCAGTTAGAGCTCAGAATTCGCGGCAACCCTGTACAGAGGGACAGGTCCCACACGTCCCCACCCAAACCACATTTTTAGAGTGGTCGGACTATACCAATAATAGATGGAATATGAAAAACAAAACAAAAAAACTTGAATAACAATAACAAGGATGAAAATGTATTAGGGATAGGGAAGGCCCAAGTCATCATGACGCCCCATAGTGAAGTACCCATAGGATTTCCCCACCAGTATAATCCTGGCTGACTCTCCCACCACTATAGTCCGACCACTCTAAAAATGTGGTTTGGGTGGGGACGTGTGGGACCTGTCCCTCTGTACAGGGATGCCGCGAATTCTGAGCTCTAACTGACAGAAGGGTGACCTGACATACCTTCACCTCATGTCTGCCCCAGGACAATCTTTTAATCCTAGTCCAACCCTACACCACATCCAGACACCAACTGGTGACCACGTGTCTTGCTTCCCGGCCTCCCTCTCTTCCTCCCTCTTCATCAATCATTCCTTTTTTCCTGTAATCTATATTTTCACTTTCTCCTCAGTATACTCTAATTTCTTTACTTTATGAATCTCTCTCGTTCATATGATTCATGTAATTTTACATCCTAAGTACAATAGTTCCATTACATTATACTCCACGTATTAAAGTTTTGACCTTATTTCCGCACCACCCATGAGGTAAACATCCATTCTCCTTCTGTACAAAATACTGGCTTACTCTGAAGACAATTTCCTTTTTTTTATATGAAGGTGGGAGGTTGTTTGCTGAGCTGCCATCGTGTCAGAGTCAATATGGAAAATGAACAGTGGGAGCATTGTTGTTTTTGGTTGCAGGGGAAAGTACCTCTGCTTATGCCTGTGCTGGCGGGCCCAACAGGACAGACAGTGGGAACACTTGACAGAAGTTTAAATACTCCCCTGCCTTGTTAATTACCTCCCAGGAGATACATATGTTCCGTGTTCCAGGTGTTGGGAGTGATGGGTATTGCCGCTCATGATAGTTTTAACATTTATTTTTATTAAGGAACGAGTATATATATCACTTCCATTTCTTCATAAAGTATTATAAACACAATTGTTGCATTACATACCCAACTTAGAACTATGACGAATGTCAAATAAAAGTAGCAACATATTCGTAGCACCACTGTGAAATGTGTATGCCACATTTCTATATTATTACATCAAGACGTTGCATTATAAAATTTATTTGTTATTGATATACTTAAGTATACTTAAGTATATATTATAAAATTGTTTTGTTACGTGTTCGGGTATTTTACATTACATCACACAAGCTACGAATCGCTAGTTTAAGAAACGTGGCGCCGCTGTAAACGGTGACAGGTCCCTCACGTCCCCACCCAAACCACATTTTAAGAGTGGTTGGACTATACACTCCACACCCTTCCTCAGGCCACACACCACACTGCATACTTTTCCTACTATTGTATAATGAAATCTCCGGGATATATTTTCCTATTGCGATATTATGAAACCGTCAGGACAAAAGTGTTATCCACTGATTATCAGGTGACACGGTACAAATATCACAAGATCCCCTCATGCAACCATTACGCCATGTTTCTTTCCAAATATGGTCGTGTGTCCCGATTAGACACACGTTACTTGAATAATAACAATAGTAATATTGTTGTTTTGTTCTCCAGAGTCCAGACGACCCAATAAGTAATCATGCCACTTTATTTACGGCACCTTTTCATTCCTATTCAGACCACCCTAGTATTATGAAAAAAAAAAAAAAAAAAGATCAAGCAGCAGTAAAGACGGGTGTAGCTTCATATACAATACAAAGTTGTTAGTCACTCTGAAACACCACGTAAGTGACTCAGCATAAATCTTTGTTATAATCTCCTCACACTCGCCGTATCTATCCTCCACACCCTCACTATCACCGCGTGCTTTTTCTGTCATGTACTCGATCGACACAATTCTACCATTTTCTAATATAACATGGTATGTTAAGACCAGATAAGAAAATCATGATGATAAACGCTTGTGACATTTCCGGTAACATTGCCAAGTGTCCCCATATCCACTCACTAAACCAATGAATTATGAAAAAATATAACAAACCATATGCAACTTGTATCAAGTAGTGTGGTAAATCATATAATCAACGGGGGTAAATATCTACTCTATTGCCGGTTGGTATTATGATGTTTTTACCTACTTTACCCACTAATTTATACCACTCTAAGACACTTTTCTTCCAAGATAGGGCATATTCAAATGAGGCATTTTGAAGTTAGCTTGACCTTACCTAACCTAGACTGCAGTAGACTACCGGGACCTAACCTGGGCAAACTACCGGGAAACAACCGTGGTAAGGTACAGGGAATGACCGGGGCAAAATACTGGGACCTAGCCGGATCTTACAACACTGCTACAAAACGGCAATAGTCTAGATAAATACCATCAAGGGTCTTATTTTATATAACAATGCATACTACGTACTTGTCAAGAACACCGCTTTCATCACTACGTTATCAGAATATATACCAATATTATAAATAGAAATGCGATTTACGGTTGAGATTTCTTGCAGTACAGGCTCATCAAACACATCAACTTCCAGTCCTATAAAAACCTGAACAGGCAACCTCATGAACGTTCAAGGTCATGACTGTCACACTGTGTAGCCTACCTTGCCTCGAATGAAGGTTCTGTCTTAACCGGTATTCTCCACACCCTCCTGTACAATAAGCCAAGAACAATAATATATCTTTATAGTCTTTGCACTAAGCACCTCTCAGCCTCAATCCACCTTCTGTATTCACCCACCATCCAACCCTCCTATCAACTCACCATCACTATCAACTCACCCTCTGTCGTCCCACACTTCTCATCTCTACCCAAATCTAGGCGCCTCGTTAGAGTCGTTACACTAATTAAATTCACCCTTTCCTGAATTCTACTTCACTCACGCGACTATAGAGTGCAGCTACATCATCTTTCTTTGTTCTGATCTGTACTAAGGCTAGAAAGAAGATCCTTCTTTTGGCCTTTAGTCTATAGGCCTATTCTTTTCCCTCCAATGTCGCAAAAGTCCCTCCCATTTGGGTCACATGAATATTAGGCTATCTGATTTAGGGGATGGAACCTAGTTGGCAAATCTGGAGCAACTGATTCCTCCAAACTATTCCAAGCAACAATACACAATTATTTTTTTTTTATCTGGTTTGGTTTCCTGGCATACTTTGGAGGAATCAAGGCACTCTAAAGTACCAAAAGTATAGAGTGAAGAAGTGTGTTGGGAGTCCATTTGTTGACTGCTTTTCACTGGATTCCTGACAACCATACGAAACTATATAAACCTTGCTTTAATAACTATAGAATACTTTTGAACACAAGACGAATCATTGGCTCTGAATTTTGTATGAGGAATGTTGTCAGTGGTATTGGGAGCCATTTCCCGTGTCCTATCTTTCACTTGATAACTCGTACGCTTGCATGTATAGTACACTGTATTTGCCTGGGTATGTTACAGTACACAAAGTATTGCACCACACACGAGTTTATCAGTATATTATCGGAAACCAAGGATAAATATTGTGGCTTCCTAAAAAATCCAAACTGATATATACTGTAATGACAACACAAACGCAACCATCCATATTGGACCGTTATATTATATATCTAATCCAAGGTAACAGTAATACACACCGTATATTCTGGATTATAAATGTTATTCTATATGCCTGTTATACAAGACAACTATGTACACTACTGTTGCAGCTACAGGTAGGAATGCTTGCATGCTCAACATCCATATATTTTATTCTTCCCCTACCCAATAATCAATACGTGTGAGTGGAGGTGGTAAATTATCATACCGGTACCTTTACAAATGGCAACACCTGGCAACAACTGAGGAATGTTCAAGCTTCCATTTCTCACCACCACAATGATAAACTTATAGTTATACTATATTACCAATTCCAAAGTAACAGAATATAGAGGAAATGAACTTGTAGGGTTTCTTCTCCGCTGACAGTCTATGAAAAATGAGTAATTACCTAAGCACTAAATATTTCCTTTATAAGATGGATATATCTTTAACTATAAACAGGTAATAATTCTTGCCCAACTACCAACCACCTATAAGCTACCATCTCCTTTGTATTTAAGTCATGCTAGTTGCTCATTTGTATACATAACCCAAGGTCATACATCTGTTTGTGGTGCCCGCACTACATTCCAACTCCACCCCTTTAGAACTAGAGGAAATGCTGCACAGAATTACCAGGGAATTCCTCTCTACCAAAATACTGAACTGACAACCACCTGCACCTTACATGCCACAATCGTTCTCATCCTCAATACACTATCAAATGTGAGCAAGTTTGTAGTGGTATAAAATTTGCCACCATTACAACCTCTTGAGATGACAAGGTGATCATGAAACAGTCTATTAAAAATATATAAAACATAAATACTCACTTATCTGGTCCAACTCCAGGGCAACATATTCCACATTCAGGGATTTCAATAAACCCTTTATCTGAAAAAGTACAACAAAAATAAGTTTGAAACAATACCAGGATCAAACAACAATAGGTCAGAATTCTAACATAAATGACTGCACCTATAGAACCAATTCCACAGTGGTTTGTTTTGGTTTGTACGCACCCTAACAAAAGAAATTGAACTGTGTAAATGACTCATGAGTGAATTATTGGATTAATTTGATGACCACTATATCTCTATTGCAATTGTCAGGTAGTTACCTGACAGATTTTGTGGATATGGATACTGAGTTTGTTGTTGGATATAATCAAGATTGATAAGTTTGGTTGGTTGGAGAGGATCATAACAAACCAAAGCCAATGTGGAATCAGCCCAGTATCTTAGAATAAAATATTTCCCCCACTTCAGGTTTCTGTCTCCTTTTGACAGTCAGTCCCCAGAGAGTTAGTTACCCAGGTAAGTTCTGCAAGGTAGGCCTACTATATAATAGGTCAAGGTTTTGGTTGGTCTTGTGGTTTACTTATCCTACAGTAGTTAGCATTCCTCTTATTGAAGCTACATATTCTCAACCCATCTCTTCCCTCTCAATTTGTGCCTTTTGTGCTTTCATTAGGTATTTTATACAATCAAGTGGTTTACAGGACTTGCTCGGGTAAAGGTACAGAAGTGGACCTTACTGTATAATAGATATTTTACTGTCATTACCCACTATTTTGGACCATTCTAAGACACTTTTCTTCTATGGTTTTTCTTCCTCAAATGCCCCGTTTCCAAGATAGGGCATATTCAAATGGGGCATTTTGAAATTAGCCTGACCTTACCTGACCTGACCTAACCTAGACCGCATCAGACTACCGGGACCTAACCTGGGCAAACTACCGGGAAATAATCGTGGGTATTATTACAGAATAACTGGGTTTTTGGCTAGGATCGCGCAGTGTTACCACATCTGGCTAGGTCCCGGAAATTTGCCCCAGTCACTTTATGATAGTTTACACCGGTTATATCCCGGTAGTTTACCCAGGTTAGGTCCCGGTAGTTTGCCCAGGTTAGGTCCCGGTAGTCTGCTGTGGTCTAGGTTAGGTTAGGTCAGGTAAGGTCAGACTAATTTCCAAATTATGTTTGTAAAACGGGGCATATCTCGAAAACGGGGCATCTCAGAGAGAAACACCATAGATGAAAAGTGTCTTAGAATGGTCCAAAATAGTGGGTAATGATACTAAAATATACAATATAGTGAACCCAGTTCTTCTGTAAATTTACCAAAATAACCTTCAAACAGAACCTTCCAAATAAAATTAGGTTAACTAAGCACTTACGCATTGTCAAAATTACATCAAACTAGTCAGAAAGCCTTGGTTTTTTAACTTGTCATAATTGTCCTTTAGTAAAATTTCACCAAAGACGCGGGAAAATATATAACTTAGGTTTTGTTAGTGTAAGAAAGGGCCGTATTCAAGAACATCCACGGTGTTTACGATGGCGTGGTACTGATACAACGACTCCATAGACAAACTAACAGGACCATCGTATGCACCACAGAGGTTCTTGCATACGATCCTTAAAGACATGAACACATCGATTCCACTCAAAAACGTCAAATCAAAAATAAAAATAACAAACAACACAAACACACACACACACACACTCACCTTAAGACAGAATGGACAGGAGGACTTGCTAAATATCATAACCTTATTCTGGGCTATGGATTTATCTACCACCTCCCCAGGGTTAATATTATCAGTAGTGATGGGCGCCATACTGACAAATGAACCACCTTTACTACTCTCCAAACTACTACCCACCACTTTAACGTTACTACCACACACACCCACTGTTCCGTATATACTAGTAGGCCGCCTAAAGTAACTCCTGGACGCCCACACTGACGCCCTCGAAGTGTGAATGTGACGGGAGTACTGAGTAGTGGTGGTGCAGTAACGAGGTATTATATGTTGGGTTAACCTACTAGTGACTCCTCCTACTGCCACCACCACTATACTCCTCATGGTGGTGGTAGTGGTGCTGGTACTCACACTACTCCGGTGATAATAACAACCTCGGCACAAAAACAACTAGTATTATTAACATTAGTATTATTAGTATTATTTCTTGTATTATTATTTTTCTTGTTATTATTATTATTATTATTATTTTCCTTCTTATTGTTATTTTTTTTCTTATTATTATTATAGTTATTTTTATTTTTATTCTTATTTTGATTATTATTATTATTATCTCATATGCTGGAATATTTATTATTATTATTATTATTATCTGCCCGTCTTTCTCATCTCGGCACTAACATAACTACTATTATGCTGGGATATTTATTTTATTATTATATTCCGGTCTTCCTCACATCATGTACTCAATCACATTATATATCACTGTCAAGTTGATGTTATCACAAATTATGAGTTTCACCACCAAAAATGGATGGTTTCAAATATCTTTTCCATTGGCCTTTTTCTATTACTCTTCCATCTGGACAAGTTAATTTCCTTTTTATCCGTTTTCGTATGATATTACAACTTATTACATGTTTAATGTAGCTCCCAGCAGAGTTTCACATATCTCAGCTCACAACTTCTCTCAACTCACTGCAGAATGATAGTAGTATGGCAAGATATATAATTATCTAAATGTACTATATTAGATAATTTTCTCCTCAGTTACCCAACAGTCTCTGACCGGTTGTTCAGTCGGCATCGTTGATTTCGGCTCAACTCTGGCCAACTTTTTTTCAGATTAATCAAGAACCTTGTTTTAAAACGTAGAAATTTTGTCCAAGGTCATACCATTTTTTAAACTGGTCATTTAGATCAATGAATGGTAGTGATATAATAACAGTAAATTATCAAGTCACGCTGATCACAGCACTCTTCGATTGCGTCATTCTTGGCACTGATTCAGAACGACACATTTATTGAAGTAAAATATTCTTCCGTGAAATGTTACCCATTTCAGTGTTACTGACAATTACGTAAGCATTGTATAAGACTGCTACGACCATAATTGTAGGGTATTAGCGGTACACAGAACTACTCACTACAATACTACGCCCTTCTCTCTAGTCTGCTACTGTCTCACACTCACTACCTTCCACTTTCTCTTGGCACTCTACTCGGCACTCGCTCTCCTTACACACAAGTCACCTCATCCTTTTTACTCACCATATGGTTATCATCACCGCACATAACATGATCCAATAGTCCAAATTATACAACTAGAAGTTCAATTACCTTCCCAAATTTGAATTTTAACCTTTACAGGACAAGTGGCTCGATACAAATGTAGGACAGTTTATTTGGTGTTTACATAATTACAGGTTACTACCAATACTATCAGATTGGAATGAAACTATTTCTGACAATTACAATATTTATATACAGTATATATTTACAGATAAAAACAGTGGTGCTCAACAGTACTAATATCTGGATTGTGATAATTCTTGTGGCAGTTTGCTACCTCATGAAACTTTAATAAATCAGTCCAAGTCCAAAGCTTCCAGCAATCCTTTTCCTCATACAACCCTTAACTTCTTTTAAGTACAGTACAACACCGCAGCTTCTCCAATATACAGTACTGGTAGTTCTTTTGTAGTCATCAACAGATCTTGGTTATAACCACACCTTCATCACTCTTCAATACAATCTCTTCCTGACTACTACTGTATAAATATATTATTGTCAGCTAAATCAAAAGAAACTGTACAATACAACACAATAATGCTTGATAATTACAATGATTGTGGCTTCTGACTACATATTGGTATGCAAGAATCTACAAACAAACTTTCCCCATGAACTGGTCACAGATATCTACTTCTTCAATATCCTCCTGTAGTTTTTTTGTATAATTTCAGGTACTATTCTGTGAAAATGGAAATTTCATCTGAGAAGGAGACATTACTGATGACAGTTTGGTATTGCTTCTTCAGATCAAAAGCAGTGGTAAGTAGTTGTCAAAAAATGTTCCACTCCATATTGTGTTTCTTATCTTTTCTATCTTTTGTTGCTTCATTCCATTACTGTGCTGACATACGAATTAGATAATTTGGTTAATCGGGTCTCTTAAAATTCTAATCAACATTTAATTTTTTAAATCTACTTGCCAGGGATCTACATTGTAACCCAATGAATTTGTTATCTATAATAAAAATACATAATACTTCATGATGTTGAACCGCTCAATCATTTTCCCTTTGGTGTACAGTGACATCTCAATTATCCGAAACAGAATTATCTACACATCTGTAAAGGGACAAATGACATTATAAGTGAACTGGAGGATACTATTTCCTCTAAAATGTGCTGTTCAAGAGACTGCCTTCATATATTTATGTGATCTATTATTTGGTACAGTTTGGATATAAGCTGTAGGCAAAAATTTGCCAACTCTATACCCTCCAGAGCATAACAATTTACAAGTCACTTAATAAGATTATTTGCACAAACTGATAATCCTGAGTGTGTACAAGTAAACCTATTGACTCTCCTGCAACTTTATTCTTAAACACAGTGATCAAATACAAAATACTGTTTTTATGAATTCAGCATTCAAAACAAAGATTGTCTTTAAAATACAAGTATGAGGTACAGTACATACATTGTCAAGCTAGGGTATGTCCATACTTATGGGGTTGGATTTTAATTCAGGTATTTTCTACATTTTCTTCAAAAGAACAATTTTTTAAATATCTTAAATTACAATCAACTTGGTGATGCAGTTTCCTCCCAAGAACAAAAACCCACCCCATAAGAGGATGTCCATGACTGAAAAATAGTAACTCCATAACACAGTCGGCTAAATTTGGTAGATGTGGCAACCCACCCACCAATAATGGGCTATTTCATTCCTTACCACTGGGAAACTGGATAATAATCTCACTTTGACATCATATAATATCCAAATTCCTTACCACATAAATGATAGCTATAGTAAAGGAGTAAATTGATGCACTTCAGAAGCTACAACAATCTGAGGGTACAGTATACAATGTACAATAATAATGTTGTAGTATATAATGTAGGGCAAAACACACCAACATATTTTTGCTCATCATTCAATATCCCTTATTCATTCCTTTGTTTACAAAAGATAAGTATTTAAAACGTAGTAAAAATCCCAGTCATTCCTTATTTCCTTATACAGAAGGGACTGAGGGTTTACACACTATTGAGAGGAGCAAAATTGCACCATCTTACAAGCTACCTAAATAGTAGTGTCAACAAATAATAACAGTAACTACAATTTGGCATTCATTCAGTTCCACTTCATTACTCCACTGCTTTCTTATCTAAATCTGACATTGCACACAATTTTTACATTTTTGTACCCATATGGTTTCCACAATAGAAAGATGTGAAAGTTATCTGAAATCACAGTCAACCACCAGAATCTACATCCCTCACACTAACACCCATCACTGGATTCAATTCCAAACCTGAAGTTTTACTTTATCTGTTGCTTTATCTATCTGTGTCATTCCACACTGTTGTGAGCCTGTGGCCGACAAAAACTACCATTACAATAACTTCAACAAGAATAGTAATAAAAGTGGGGTTATTATTACCACAGTTACAGTCCGTATTACATTTTAGACATAATTCATGTCATGAAGTATGTGGCCTGCAAGTTGGCATTGTGTAAATTTCATTATGTACTGGTTTGGAAACACATATAAATAGAATAACTGTGTACAAATATGTCTACTACACACATAAACAGGATAAAAGCAATATACAGCAGATTAGATACACTTACAAGTCTACAACATTACAACACAAATATGAAATAGTTACAACTCGAGACAGAATAATCATGTAATTTATGTGTTTATGTTCCTACTAATCTGGATTTTTGCAAGATTCCATTAAGCTTGACATCATAATCTTATTTTTCCATGTGTAGGTATGTATGCATGTGTGTGAAGAAAATAACAAAAGATCAAGTGAACAACAGAAGAACAAATCACAAACTTTACACAACTTGCTAAAATAAATGCAAATAGCAATAAAAGAAAGACAGAATCAACAAGACTATAATAATAAATCATATAAAATACAAATCTAAGATCACAGTGCAATTCTAGGTGAACACCCTTCACCAAAAATCAAAAGAATGATTACATTATACACAACAGATGGAGGTTTACAAGCAAGAATAATCATGCTCCTGGTGATGATAATGATGATGACATGTGTGATGGCTCCTTGTATCTACCCTGTAGTGTAGAGGCTTACTGCCGGCAGAGATGTGGTTGATATTTAAAGGGTTTTGACACACTTTCTTTCCCTAGATGGTCTTCTGCTTTTCAACTATCTCCTTTCCTTCTTTTTCCTATGTGTATGTTGTCCTTCATCTCAATTTCTTGTTGCATTGCCAAAATCCTACCTCCAGCCCTATGAGGGCCCACACCCAGTAAGCTGTAGCCAAATCGTTCTTTCATTTACTCCACATATGTACTGTACATAAAGCCATCTCATACCACTCATCATTATCACCGAGACCATGATTTGCTTTCATAAGTTCCCTATAGGGAAAAACAGCAAACAACTGCTTAAAGAATCTCACACACATAAAGCAGAGAAATCCCATATAATGTATTCAATCTGGTAACAAGAAAAAAATAACAAATTACCTATATAATTCCGGTCAGTATAACTGCCAAAATTTTACCATGCCAATATAGCCAACTCCTCACACAGAACAATAAAGTGTAATTGTGTTAATGAATAAAACTGATTGGTGTGGTTCCAAGATTTCATATTTGTTTACTGCATGGTATCTGCCATATCATACAAAATGTACTAGTGTGACTTGTTATACAGACATGCAAAATGCATGCCCCATATATGCAGCTCAATGACTGGCCATGATCTGTGTTGTTGTTGTTGTTGAAGTTCCTCAAGCTGTCTGGCCGAGCAGCCCCGAGCTCCTGAGGAAGGCCATGGCCTGAATTGGGTTTTCCCACAGTGCCCTCAGAGAGTGTAAGTTGTGTTGTTTGTGAGTGTGGTTGTGTACATTGCGGTCTTCCATAATGTGTTTAATAGAGTTGGGTGCTGTGTTGCATCCCGGACAGGCATCCACAATGGCTCCATCCTGTAATGAGATGTACTGTACGGCTTATGACAGACGTGGAAATGTGTTAGCATTGTACTTTGGTGTGTAATATTTCAGTCCCTGTTTTATGTTTTGTATATATATTTTATTTATATGCTTACGGTGCTAAATAAAGTGTAATTGTGGTGTTGGTTGAGAGTTTAAATCTGTTAGGGGTGTTTGGTTGGGGTGTTTAAAGGCTCAATATTCGTTCTCGTTGTGTGTCACAACTGGGTCCATGAATCCTCCATTGGTATGTTCAAATATGTTTGATTCATAAACTGACCTGATGAACAGGTTCTCTGTACACAGATGGGCAGAAAGAATAAAGCTAGCAGCAGAGAAGGTTGTCTTCCTCTCACTCCCGCCTACTTCCAACTACAAGCTATATAGGCATTCTTCAAACGATGAACGTGGAGAAGAAGGTTGCAGCGAGCCCAGGGGACTGCCTTACCATAGACCTTCGTTTAATTCGGGAGTTTGACGGCACATCACAGGAAGTAGTGGAGTGGCTGGGGAAGTTGGAGCTGGTTTACAACCTACGAGGTATCACCGAGCTGCACACAGTTGTACCTCTGCGACTCATCAAGGGAGCATTTACAGTGTATTAGCAACTACCCAGCTCAGATAAGGAGAAATACGAGAAAATCAAGGAAGCCCTCATGTTAGCAATGTCCTGATCAGAAACAGTGGCAGCAACAGTACAGAATTCGTTATCGTTCGCCAGTGACATACACTTCTTAGGCACTCTAGTCAACTCGTCACCACCCAGGATGAGGTCAGGTTGGTTGGTGATTTGTTGGAGCTGGGGGAAAAAGTTATGGGGAACTGTCGGGCAGGTTTGAGTTTGAGGGGCGATGTATAAATTTGCTATTGTGATATTTGTTGTTTTCCCAGTGCGGAATTTAATGGCTTGAATTTCTGTGGTGGTGTCGCGGTGAGGGAGAAGGGATTTGATCTGTGAACTGGTTTCTATATAATTAAGGGATTTATGGACTAGGGTGATGAGTCCACCACCATTGCCGTTGGCTCGGTCTTGTCTGATGGTGGTGAAATTGGGAACTGTAGGTGTTTTGTGTGTTGTGTAATTTTGTTTCTTGTAAGATGGCAATGTGTATGTTGTGTTGTATAATGAAGTGTGTGAGTTCTTGTTTTTTGGTGTTAATGCCATCTATGTTTACTTGAAGTATGTTAATGTTGTGTGTGCGGTGTGTGTTAGGTGCTGCTGTATGGGGGTGAGGAGGGGGAGGAGATTGTGGGGGGGATGGAGGTGGAGGTGGAGATATTGGTGGTAGGGGTGGTGGCATTGGAAGTAAGGGTGATGGAGGTGGGAGTGATGGTAAGGTTGGTGGAGGTGGGAGTGATGGTGAGGGTGGTGGAGGTTGTGGTGTTGGAAGAGGTGAGGGACATGAGGGACAGGTCCATGTGTTTGTGTAGTGTTTCATGGATGCTAATGTTGTACATGATAAGTGGGTCCAGTTCTTACAAGAGTTGCATTGAACTGAACCCTTTGTCTGTCTACTTGATGTGATGGGTTTAGAGCATGTCGGACATGTGTATTTGTTTGTGGATCTATGATTGCTTTCAAGGAGAAGCCGAGAAATGACAGCAGGAGAATCATTCCTCGGTGATGAAAAAATGTGTAGCTGTGTGTGTTGTGTAAGGGGTGTGGTATTGCCCGGGTGACCGAAGCCGTTCCCAGGGACTCGCGCCCCCTTGGTGGGGGCGGGGGAACTTTGCGACGGTTTGGCCCCCATAGTTTCCTTCCTTGGTAGCTTTGGGGGGGTGGTCCTACGACGTAGACGCCGCCACTCCAGGACCCCATGATTTGTGTTAATATATTAAGTAGAAACATATCTTTTGTGTTAATTCATTAAATAGAAACATATTTTTCCAAGACTTGTGTTAGTTTCTGTAAAAATTTCAACTGCAGTGTCTAAAATAATTAATGTACCAGATTGCATGTGCTTCATACACCCCCTAATTGAGATGTTAGGACTTCAGTAAATGTACAGTCGGCAAAAAAAGTATCAACACCACCCTTACATTGAAATTAAAAATTTTTGCACGGTAAGGTTGGTACTCTTGATGTGTGGGTTGTCAGATTTGAAATTAGCCTCATTATCAAACCTAATTTTTATTACCATTCATGAAAATTTTAATATTCTTTAATTAGGGAAAGAATTATAAGTGAATTACTATTTGTAATTCATTATTATAAAATACTGAAAGTGTTTGAGTGGCTTACCTGTAATCAGGAACACCAACACTACATATCACTGTCCATAAGGGTGGTGTTGATACTTTTTTTGCCGACTGTACAAATGAAAAAGGGAAACTGGGTATTAATGATGATGATGATGATAAATACTATGTACCCTTTCCTATACTGAAAACTCATTTCCATAGTTGATAATCAATGTCTATGGCAAATACCATTACCCTGCAAATGATTGGCTAATGCACACTTCCTACCCATAGGGTGGAGAGTAAGTGTATGTTTGCTATAAATAGCTACCATCCATCCTAAAATTTAACAACTATACTTACTCTAACCACCATTGTGATAATGTGATGAGTGAAGCTACCTCCTAGATAACTTGAAGGTGTAGAGTTCCATGGGTTGTAGAGAGAGGGTGTAGGCCTTGGTCATGTCCACACCTTCATACATCATGGACAGTGACATCTGCTGCACTTGCTCATGGAAAGTTTGTGGGAACACCTCCGACAGACGAACCTGTCATGGCAAACATTACTCGTCATCTATATATAAATTCATGAAGTGACTATGTCCGTCCAAACCTAACTACTCCTAGGTCCTTTGAGATATCCACACAAAATTTTTGTGGATAATATATATGCTTAGGGGTGGGTTGAAATAAACTACACTCGACCCTCAATTTAACGGATTTCAGATTTAACGGACACTTTTTGCTACCGAACAATCGTTACACATCAGACAGAGAGTCCGTTACAGTACTTGATAATTTGTCCGTTTAGTTAAAACATAGTTTAAACATGGTGTGCATTTGTATAGGCCACAGTGAACTCATACACACAAAAACTGAAAGAGAAAGTGACCAAAAATATGTAATACAAACTCAGAAATCTCTCTCTCTCTCTCTCTCAAACACACATCCCCTTACACACACACACTCACACAGTTCTCTCACACCAACATACACACAGTTTCTCTCTTACACACACAGTCTCTCTCTCACACACACAGTCTCTCTCTCACACAGTCTCTTTCTCTCTCATACACACACACAGTCTCTCTCTCTCTCTTTCTCAAACAGTCTCAAACAAAACTCAAGGACTACAGGTATGGGTGAAAACTGAACAATATTATGTGTGCCGTCAGTACCCCCCCCCCCCTACCCTCACTACACACACATTTAAGCCTAACCCCTTAAGAGTGAACAACCTCTCAATGGACATTGTTCTTATTTCTAACATGAATTTAGAATTACTGTAATGTATTTTGTATGTACAGTTGAGCAAGTAAAAAGTGCAAGAAAAATATTGCTGTATATGACAAAATCTGGCTGTTCTTTGTAGTAAACCCTCGTATCTTTATGAATGAATTATTGGGAACCCAGAGCCAATGTAAGGTGGAACATGATTGGCTGAACTTTGAGTGGTGGTGAAGATGTTGCCATATATACAGACATATTTTTCTTGCACTTTTTACTTGCTCAACTGTACAGTACAGTGTTAATTTAAATTTATCCCCTGTGTATCACTCACATACACAGACACATACACACACATAGACGAGGTACACACACACTGACAGACTCTCACACACACACACACCGACACGTACACATACACACACGCACTGACACATACAGTACACACACAACACTGAAACATACACACACACACGTCAATTTTCCAGTAACGGTCATTCTCCAGTAACGAACAAGGTTAACCCCATTTTTGTCCGTTAAATTGATGGTCAAGTGTACTATAGAAAGTGATCTGACAGAAAAAAAAAAAAAGTGCCGAAGACGCCTGCAGGGCCTAGCGTATGGCGCGGGAGGAGCCATTTACGCAAGTTTTTCATAAATAATTTTTTCATTTTATAACATCTAATCATATGAAGTTTGATCAAAATGTGTCCATAAGTTTTTTAGCTACACTGATAACTAACCAACTAACAAACAAACATGAGTAACAACAACATAACCTTTCACAAGCTGAGAAACTGGCCATTCACAATCAGCAAGACAAAACCCATTATCAGTGCCTCACCTTGCCACCATTAGTAGAGCAGGAAAGCCCAGGGGATTTGAAGCCACAGTCAAATCCTAGGCGGTGCAGAGTAAGTGCCGTGTTGAGTGAAGGTGGGTGAGGGGTGAGGCGTGAGGCAGGCCCCAGGGTAGCACGAGGGGGATCTACCATGGTGCGTAGGTTGACTAGGTGGACATCACATGGCAGCTCACCTGTTACGCCCCATGTATTCTGCATCTGGCCAGTCTGACCACAAAACACATAACAGTACTGTATATCAAAACAACTCGAACCTTTAAATAATATTTATTATCATAATAATAACCCTAACTATACAGTACTGTAATAAAAATCTAAGCAGTTCTGATACCTTATTAAAAAAACATAAATCCAAAGAACATTAACAATTTTAAAGATTCTTTATTAATGTTATGCCTGATATTTTTATATATTAATAATAAACTTTAGATAATCTCCATCTTCTTTATACAGAATGAATGATGATCTTCTGCATATATATGTGAAAACTTTGTAATGACTCTAAACATGTCCAAGTGGTAAAGTGTTCACTGAAATAAAAATTAACATGTCTGCCCTGGTCAGTGAAACCCACTTGAACCTGCAACACATAGTGAAGGTAGAGATACAGCAAATATCAATGAAATAGTAAGTGTTAATCATGGATTATCTACCTTGGCAGTGGGAAGAAGTGAGTAGATGGGGTAGAGGATGTCGTGGAGTGTAGCATGAGCCAAAAGGGATGGGTAAGACATCAGACCATCCTCTCCAGACACAGATTCCTGCAAGATTAGCGTGTCACCTCAACTGAGCTTTAGTTCCACCTAAATCCCAGCTGGTGATCTAGAATTGTAAATGTGGTACCTGTGCAGGACTGTAGGTTGAGTAAGATTGTCTTATCTCATTCTCTGTGATCTCACTGGCTAATTCTATTATTTGAAATTATAAATGGTTTCAACCTCATATCTGATTGATTATATTTACAGCTTCAGTTCATGCACTGTGAAAGTGGATGCCTCGGAACCTTTGCCTATCACTGATATTGTTTACATCCATAATATATAGCTACAAAGCTTTGTACTATTGGGTGGGCCATGTGGGGACAGACCTTTGCCTTCAGACGTGGTTCAAGAAGGAGTCTGAAGACATTGGGTGTAAGCAGGTTGTCCAGGACTCCCTGACCTACACCACGGTGATCATCTTGGTTTAGCCGACGATCCAGCATCACCTGAAACCACACAACACAAGCATCAACTCTAGTACAGTAACTACTGATGACAATTTAATGGCCTTTCTGCATATGATTGTTTAACTTCTGATATTTTATAGATTTGGGGGAGAAGAAATAGCATAATGGATATTTTCACCCAAAGTTGAGTTGCTTGTAAACCCTGAACCACCATCTCACCTCCATTTGCCCAGACTTGAGTGAGGCACCTCCAAGGGGCTGGGCAGAGAGGATAGAGAAACGGTTGTCTGGGTCTTGGATGAAAAGCTGGGAGGGCATCGGATAGTAGTTAGCCTGCAGTGGAAGCTTATCGTACCTCATTCGCTTGATGATCTGCAAAGCGTGATCGGGTTAACCTTAAAATTATGGTTGAAACTTTTACTTTTTACTTGAACACCAAACATATTTTATTCAATATTTCATCTCTGGGGGAAAGTAATGATTAAAGTTTTTCTTATACGGCAGGATAACTTATGTGGGCATGATGCAGAATTTATCTCAAACTCACCTGGAACCCATTCAGGTCAGTGTAGAAGATATCGCCACTTTTAATGTTGGTGCTCAGTCTCATAGCAAACTCAAAATTGCGCTCTGCTCTAATATCCACCAAGTTGTGTATGTCCAGGCTCATCCCATCCACTCCTGCACCCAACACAATACATTAACAGTAAAAATTTTAAATATAAGTACATTAACAACTAACCTCAAAGTTACTCAATACAATACTGTATGGAAGTACAGTCAGCAGCAGGAATTCGTCCCATTCAGCTCTAGTGAGAGGAGCCTGGTGATCTGGTAACACTGTATGAGAGTTGACAAACATGGTTTAAATGGCTAATACTATAGATTATTAGCCATTTAAACCATACTTTTCAACTTTCATACTGTACAATGTTACCAGATCACCAGGCTCCTCTCACTGGAGCTGATTGGGACGAATTTCTGCTGCCGACTGTACATACATACATACACACATATACAAGGCTTTCATCTCCACGTTGGAGGTAGCCCCGTCACACTGCACACCCTCCGAAACACAAATGTCCAAACGTAGAACTCCCCCCCCCCACAGACACAAACACTCGACATCTCAACCCTCTAATCCCTGTTGGAGGAGTGAGCAACTTCCACATCACATCTGTATCTCCTTGTGGGACTACAATGGTTATAGCTATGTTTGCATCTATAGCAAGGTCCGACAGCAGAAGCTGGTTTACCCCGCCCATTTCAATACAGGGCCAACTTGCCCTCCGGCATCCAGCCGATCCATGGGGTACACCCAATGCATCCACTCTTCAAGCATTCACCACCCTCCTCCACTGGTTCCTATCATGCGCAATCACTCTGTTTTGCTACACAGATATACCTCTTCCACTCAGAGCTCCTTTCACAGTGTCCATCCATCTCCTCTGTGGCCTTCCTCTCCTCCTTACACCTACTACTTCTGAGCCCCCTATCCTCTTAAACCATTCTATCTTCCTCCATTCTCTCCACATGTCCAAACCATCTTAAAACACTCTATTCTGCACGGCCTGCCAACTCTCTCATGACACCTGTCCTTCTCCCCACTTCCTCATTCCTGACTCTGTCCATTCGAGTCACACCACACATGCTTCTCAGACATCTCATCTCTACTACATTCAACATTCTCTTCTCACTTTCTCCCATATTTCATGTTTCCGCTCCATACAGTGCAGTAAGCACTGCTATCCCTTCGTACAACTTCCTCTTTACATCCATTCTAAGTGACTTACAGCCAAACATCCTATATATTCCTCCTAGCACCTTTCCTACCTCGTTTACTTTAGATTTTATCTCTGTCTCTATTTTGCTATCCACCGTCATCTTTGACCCCCAAAACTTAAAGCACTCCACCTCCTCCAATACTTCACCATCTAGCATTATATTCATCCTTCTACCCTCTGCTCCCCTCCTACATATCATTAATTTGTTCTTTGCCATGTTCACTCTCAGTTTCCTTCTCCTGCACACCCGTCCAAACTCCTGCACTAACATACTCTGCCACTAACACTGTATCATCAGCAAACAGTAATTGGTTTAGGCCCAACTCTCTACCTTCCACTGTCCACCAAAATCAGTCCATTCTCCATCACCCTAGCATTTACCCTCTTACCACACCAACCATATAAATATTAAACAACCATAGTAACATCACACAACCTTTACGAAGTCCCACCTTAACTGGGAACCATTCACTCACGTTACTTTTCACTCTAACACACGCTCTACTGTTCATGTAGAAACTTTTCACCCCTCTCAATAATATCCCCTCCAGCCCGTACAACTGCAAAACCTTCCACAATCCATTTAGATCAATTCTGTCATATGCTTTCTCAAGATCCATAAATGTCCATACTACTTCTATTCTTTTCTCTAAATACTTTTCACACACCTACCTTACTGCAAATATCTGGTCCACACAACCTCTTCCTCTCCTAAATCCACCTTGTTCTTCACCAATCACAACCTCTGTACCCTCTCTGACACTCTTCTTATCAGCACCTTCCCATACAGCTTTCCTACTACACTTAACAGCCTTATACCCCTGAAACTCGTACATTGTATCTATCCCCTTTTCCCTTATATAGAGGTACTACACAAGCACTCACCCACTGACAAAACATACCATCAACAAACTTACCAAGCACTCCATCATACTTATTCCACTATATTTCAGACATTGTAGTCTACAGCACATCCATCCAAACCTGAAGCTTTCCCTGTTTTCATCTCTCTCATTGCTTCTTCCACCTCCTTCTTTCTTATCGGCTCCTCATATAATCCCTCCAACCTGTTTACTCCATTTCCCCTTCTAAACACAACAATCTTAGCTTCACTATCCTCATCAAAATTCAGTAATCCCTCAAAATACTCAGCCCATCTCCTCTCAACTGCCTTCTTCTCAACCAGCATGGTACCATCCTCTGCTTTTACACTTTCCTCTTTCCCTGATGTTCCTTTCCTTATCCTCTTGGCTTATTTCAAAAATAATTTCTTAATTTCCTATAAATTTTCAGGTAATTTTCCCTTCCCCATCTATCATCTGCTCTCACTTTAGCATCCCGTACAGCTCTCTTTGTTCTATTTCTCTTCTCCTTGTACAGTAACTCGCATACAATTCCTGATCTTTTCTCTGTAACTATACTTCAAATGCTCGCCTATCTTCCGCTTTACAGTACTGCCTTAACTTCCTCACACCACCATTCACTACCCTTCCTCAAGCCACCCCCAACCCGTCTCTAGCCACAAACCTTCTCTGTACATCCTACTACTGCCTTTTTAAACATATCCCATTCCTAATTTACTTCACTTGTCTCCCTCTCCCTTACTCCATTCCAATTCCTAGCAATCTCCTCTTGATACTCCAACATCTTCTCACCCAATCTCCTCCCTTTTACTTACAACCGTACTACATCCACACACATTCACTGTCCCAATATTTATAATATTGGGGTTTCAGGAAGTACATTCATTTCCCTCCCCCCTTTTCTTTTGTATGTGCTCCATGACGAAATTTGCTAGAGAAATCTTACAGCGGAGGGGTTCCCTGTGCCCCTCACTCCACGGCCATTGCACCATAACATTGGGTGATGGGGATGCCACATCTCCACACCTATAACAGAGGATGGGGTTACCCAGACCCCCTCCTCTGTGGCTGACTGCACCGCCATCCTACATTATATATTGTATGTCAGCCAAAGAGTAGGTTCCCAGACACCTGTAGCTGGTTTCAAGGAGGAAATGGTTTGTATGATGAAAGCTATAATAATATAATGAAGATTTATTATACCTGGTGAGTTGTTGAGTGTAACAGTATGAAGGATGTGTGAAAACTGTGTTCTGATGGAGGATAGTAATGGTCCCCTCACTACCACCACACCACTGCCTCCTGGAGACACTGGTACCGCCTCCTTGTCTGGGAGGAATAGATATGCTCCACTTGTCTCATGCCGGTTCCTGGTGGTACACAGCAGGAGATGAGTGAGGGGAACAAATTGAATGCTTAAATTGCAGTAAAATCAAAAGCTTGGGACTCACCAGTATATCCAAGGGTAATACGGAAATATACAAAATAATATGCCATATGAGGAGTAGGGAAACAAAAAGGGAAGGCATAAATATATCACAATAGAAGGAGAAATAGAAAGGACTATAAACATTGTTCACTCACACGACACCATATTTGACGAACTGTAGCGAAACAGGCAAGGTGTGGCCCTGTGTGGTAATAGACTGCAACAGGCCAGCAGAGGAGAATGTGGCCTGAAGCTGTGGGGTTTTGAGGATGATTGGAGGCTGGCCACTACCCCCACCATCCTCCTCTCCCACTGTGAACACCTCGGGCAATGTCGGGGCAGCCATGTTTCTCACGGTCACCTTCCCGTAGCTCACCAACCTTGGGGACACATATGGAGTTAGTAAAGCTTCCAATGTAATGCTGTAATGTCAACTGGTCAGCTCTGGAACACTCTATTGTCATCCATCTTTCTCTCTTTATGATGTATGCTCCTTCAAATGCAAAGGAGACATGATAATGATCCATAAATGTGTAATGAAGATGGAGAAAATTAACAGAGGTGACTATTTAATACAGTGTATACTTACAGCAGATATTGAGAACACACCTGGAAACTACAGACAACAAGAGGAGTCAAAAATGAAAGGAAGTATATGTTATTAAATATAGAGCTGTGTATTACTGGATTCAGGAACTGTGTTCAAAGAGCATTTGTTGATTCAAAGTTATATACTATAAAAATGATAAAACAGACAGGACATCATAATCTTCATTCAATGCTGCAGTACAAATAGGTAAGTACTGTACACCCATACCCAAACATGCACACATACATACAAGTGTTTAGATTTAAAGCATGCACGATTTCAACTCTTGTGCAGTTAACCTCAAGGAAAGATTACAGTACTGCACTCACTTCATATTGACAGAGGCTGGCTGGAGGGCCTTGACAGTGTAGGTGGCAAGGGAGACTGGTGGAAGGTCAACCAGGAAAGTGACATCAAACATGGTGGGTGAAGCCTCCCCTGGTTTCATGAATACTGGGTTAACTTGACACCGCAGAGCCTCACCCTTGGGGTTTGAAATCTGTTGCATAGATGGATGGTGGTCAGGGATAATGTTTATAACTACTTCTGGTGTAATATTCATAACTACCTTTGGTATATTCATTACTTTTGGTGTATACTAGTATTAATAATTACTTTTGGTCCTTAATATCAGCTAAGAACTACTGTATTGCATTTTCTCTGATCAGAGCTTATCGATCTGTTTTTAACCCATTTACAAACCTCGACGTAAGGTGAGGAGGTGCGTATGGTGAGGAGATGGTGGCGTCGGTGGGCATCAGGGTTGTATACCACTGCAGGGATCACTGACCCCACCTGCAGGCCCAGCACCATCCTCGAAGCTGGTTTGTTATGCTCTGTGAACTTCTCCCCAAGCTCGTAGTACACAGCATTGGGATCACTCTTGTAGGTACGCTGTAGTGATACATAAATTAAAAGCATGAAGGAATAAGAAGTTCTTCTGGTATTGGTATATCAAGTTTTCTGTGAATTCTTCAGTTAACTTTAAAAACATCTGTGATTGTATCAAAATGGTGTACTTAAAAATCAATATGAAAACCTGAAAGGGCCAACTTCACAATATTTATAAATCTGGTTTCTCCCAAACTTCACATTCCAATCATCACACATATCATGTACTACAAATATTCCACAATACCACAGTGATCACACAACACAATAACTAATACATGTACCTGTGCTTAGCTCTGTCTCAGAAATCAGTATAGAATTAATTCAACTGCAGTTTTATGCACAGACACGGGTCTTTCGTTTGGCTGTGCACAAAGCAACGGTGCAGGACTGTGAAATTAACCCCATGCCAAACCAACTGACCTGATTGATGGAAAGGAGGTAGTGTGCTGCTTGTTGTATCACATGCTGGCAATTATCTACACTCTTGATGAGCCTGGAGTGCAAATGATATAAAAATTAACCTCTTCACTAATAAATACACCTACAAGTGCAAGGGGCATTTTTTATTTGCTTTATACAAATAATTGAAAATAAAAGACATTAACCCTGAGAGTATATTATCCTCAGGTACACAAAATTTTCTGGAGTTAATAAATCGTAACACTACTGTAGTTAAAAACAGGACACTGCATAGAAAAAGGCTGCCGATTCCTTCAAACTACTGCAGGGTCAACAGGCAGTGGTCTGGTTTGCTGTATTAAAGGGAGCCACTAGAAAAATTACTTACTGGGTAATGTTAGTGACAGAAATATGCAACAATCCTCAGTCAATGATAAAGTATCAAACAATACACCCACTTGTTTGCATAGTCAACGACCACATGATCCTTGGCTGTGCCAGTGATGCCGTCATGGTGTTGGAAGAGTGCCAAGGAACGACGAGCATCTACCAACTTCCCCATCAGTGCTTCCCCCAACCTCTCACCCTCACTGCTCCCTCCCTGTCCTCCTGCTATCCCTGCAGCACTCTGGATCCCCAACATCAGTGAATACAATGCCTCTGCTCCTCTGCAGAAGTAAACCGTGTGTGTGATTATAATATTTACATCTTGTATATATGAAGCAATAACATAAGCAAAAGTTGGTCCTCTAGATAATGGCAGAATGTAAACAAATAAATTGTGAGGCTATAACCTACATTTCTCTAATATTGGTCCTCCCAGGGATGTAATCATATACTGCATAAAGCTTTACTCTAAATACCTTCTGTGTGAGGTATGTAATCCATTTATGAACTTCCAATTACATGTGCCAATACTGAGTACCCAGAACATACTTAAGATAGCCCTCAAGAACACGATCAAGACTCTTGTGGAAAGGTCTGGAGGTGTAGTATCCACTCCAGTAATGGTCATCTCTGTCAGCATATGTAAAGAAGTCCCCAGCCAAAGTGGGGAAGGGAGCTCCACCCTCGATCCCCCTAGCTTCACCTTCAGCCCCACCGCTTCCGCTTTCCTCTTGTACAGCACGGAAGTAGTCTGCTAGAGTCCCAAACTGTGCCTGTAAAACAACACTTCTGATGAATATTTTATGATGAACCAAGGGTACAATACAAAGGTACACACAAACCTCAGGAAATGTACTGTGAAATGCCTTAATTAACCACTAGGCCGCGGGCATTATCTATTGTGGCAGCTCTCTCTTCCGGTCCTTACTCCCACACTTGTGGTTACTATGTAAACAACATATTTGACAGCTAATAGCTTGTAAACCACTCATGTTAAATAAATGAATGATACATGATATTGAAGTACAAACCTTTAGCTGTCTCCTGATGTACTTGTGAAGACTAATGTGACATCTATAGGATGGGTAGCCAGCTCAGACTGACATCAGGTCAAAATTCACTTTTACATTCTATTTACATATCTAAGTACATTTTCACACTCTAATTTAATCATAAAACATGTCAGAATCACATTTTTCAACACAACAAAATGAAATATAAAGTCACTGTTGATTTTACGTACATACACGGTAATTACAGGAAAAGAGGAGTGATGAAAATATGTCCTTCCACCCTCACTGTTCAAGTAAGACCGACTGGAGGTAGCTGGGTGGGCTGTGGGTTGTCCCTTGGCTCTCACCCTCACTGTTGCCAGGTCGAAACTAGCTTGTTAGGGACCGTGCAAATTTAAAAACTGTGCTGTCGAGTGCATACTACACCCGCGGTGCTCCAGACTTGTTGCTAGTGTCGAAATTTCTCTACACCAGCGATTAAGGGTTAAACAAAATCTAATGGAGAAAATCACCAGCAAGTAATGCTATACTTCTCTTGTAAGCAAAATTTCCAATCTGTGCCCATAAAAATCCTGACACTTTGTCCAAAAGTAACAATGTCTCTCAGGTTATATTCTGTGCCCTTCTCATTGACCTCCAATTAGTGGTTCATTAGCTGTGGTGTCAGGAGCATGCATTGATTTTGTTCCTATGAGACAGCATTCCTAGGATACAATATGCAAATGGAAGCTTTCTTTTAATTCAAGAGAGACCAAAGATAGTGTGGTACTGTAGTTGGTGTAATGGCTGTCCCACTCCATGCTCTTTATATAACAGAAGGAAATGAATCAAGTAACTAAGCAATATGACAACAATAATTTGATCACCTCTACATGAAGCTCTGGGTGAGAATTGAGATAATCAAAGATGGCTTGGTAGTTGGTAAACTGGTTGTCCCACTCCTCAGGTCTCACATAGCGGAAGTCATCCCCGAGTGGCACCATCAGCACATTAGTCCTGAACAGCTGGGCCTTCTTGCGGTACTGATCCAGCAACAACTGGGTCCTGGTGCAATGAAGGCAAACATTAACCCTCACACACACAAAACTAAATTTTTGCATTCCATTCCACGATGACAAACATTTGGGTCGCTGTAAAAACCAGATCGAGCGAGTCGGAGCAAGGTCAAATCTTTTTCTTACATAAATTTCAGCCACAAAATTTTATCTTAATCTTCATAAATTTTATGTTATTGGCTTTGTAAGATATTGTTCTACATCACCAAATAAAGAAAAACATATAAATAAGCCACTATAGTATCTATTGATCACCTTGAATATTATTATGTTCACACTCTCACACCTCAAAATTTTCCTAGCTGACTTTTTTTGTTTTATCCATCACTAGTAGCAGAATTTTATGAGGTTTCCAATGCTGCCATCAGAATATGTATATCACCAAGTGTTTCCGAGCGAATAGAGAAAAACTCTGAGTTTCTGAAGGTGGAGGCGGGGGTAGTGAGGGAGGTACAGTCGGCCACAAGAAGAAAGCTCGCCCGTAAATTATACATATTTTATCCTTTTCCATCACATAATTTAGTTTTGCTTGGCATATGTTGTACATAATTGATTTTGTAGGATAGTGTTCTGCAACATCAGGCCAGAAAATATGGCAAATAGGGATTTACAGCAAATATTCATCACTCCAGACAGATAATACTGGACCATCTGGTTGTAGTGGTCGAATCCATCCATGTGCTTCTATCATGACAGGCTTCTGGATAGTCTGGATGCCTACCATCCCACTCCTTCACCTTAGTGTTCACCTGCTTCTGTATGGTACTTGTGTCGTGGAAAGTCGATACCATGTTCACAATACATTTGACCTTCCACAATAACACCATTACACTGTCTTAATGTCGTCATCTATCATGTTTTGCTTTTTCTTGCCAAGCTGCTGTAGGTCCTAATTTTAGGGTGCCACACACAAACACCTTGTGTTCGAAGAAAGTTTGGCACAAAGAAACGGAATTATAATAATTATCCATGTACACCTTGTAGCCAAACCCTTTTAGTTGTTCCAGGATCTCCAGAACAGTACAGTACTGTATCTGAGGTTGGCTGTGATATTCCTGAGTATATTTTGAAGTTCCATATGTATCCAGATGTAGACTCAGCCAGCATGAACAACTTCACAGCAGATTTTTGTGGTTTCATCAGGTTGTAGACACAAAAAGTGAGTTGCCCTTCCATCCCATACCTCCTACATCAATGCTGATGTGTTCTTTAGGCAGGCATACACGCTGGAACTGATTGATCAAATATGTCATAACCGTGTTAAGTGTGATGAGATGGTCTGTGGTTTCTGCTGGTACAGCACATCTGTTGAATGCATGAAAATGATTCAGCATGTATCTGAAATGAGCACCAGTCATAGTTGTGGATGGGCCCTGTCTTCCAACAGTGTCTTATAGTTGGGAGGCCGTTGATACCCATCAGCATAAAGAGTCCCAGGAACTTGGCCATCTCCTGCTCATTACATGTGGCCCATTTATGAAGAGGTGTACCGATGAATGTGGCATAAATGTTTGTTTCCACAACCAGGTATTGAAGCAACTCCCCGTGTAAAGAATAGCTGGAAAAACTGGAGGGGAGTTGTGGGAAGAAGGACCTGCATTCCTGGTGTTCCTGTGAAGGGTGTATGCTTGGGAGTGAATGGCCCAGCACTCCACTGTGGGTCAAGAGACGGGACAGGAGCATGCTGTCGTCTGAACCTTGCCTGAGCCCCTCGCTGAGGACCCCTTGATCTACCTCTATATCCCCTTCGAGCCCTTCTCCCTACACATCATTTTGGAGCATGATTTGGTGATAATTGTGTTGACTGTGCAGAGTCTGTAGACGAAGCTGATGGAGAAGAAAGTAATGAATTTTGTGACGAAACCTGCAAAGAGTCTTCTGGTGAGTTTCCTCGTGTGGCTGGCTGTGATGTGAAAGGCTCATGTTACTATTGGGGGGATGCTGGTTGTGGTTGTGTCTATGGTGGAGTGGAGAGATGTGTTGGAGGTATAAACTGTTCTACTGTGGGTAGGGGTGAACAGTCTAGATGTCTGTATTCAATTAGAACAAATGCAAAAGGTGAAGTAGGAGTCCAAGAACTTGGAGAACTAGAGATATGTGGGTCTTGGAGAGGCCCACATGGAGTAGACAAAGAGACAGGTTGCAGTGTTGTAAAAGTGGGAGGAGAAGGATGGGACACATGGGATGAGGTCATAGAGGATGAAAGAAAAGGACCATATGTAGATGTGGGTGGTGGTTCAACAACATGAACAACAGAAGAAACAGTTGCTTTTGATGTAGAAGGCTGTGGTGATAAGTGAGGGTAATGTGTATATGACACTTGAGGAGTGTGTATGGACACGTACTGAACACGGGTGGTGCTTGTAGACGTTACTGAAAGTATAGGGGATGGCGTGGTAATTGTCACATTTTCGTTATTATCATTTTCATTTTTACTATTCTCTTTTGCTGGATATGATTTTTCATTTTCCACATCATTTATGTCATAATCATCATCAGCTCCATAAAGGAGTTGGATAATCTCCTCATTACTCACTGATTTTTTTGCCATTAAAAAAAAAAGAAAAAAGAAAAAAAAAACTATTGTAGATGATTGATACAACTTTGCTCTGTCCCTGAAAAATTACAATAAAAGATATGTCACAATAAATCACATCAATATCACTTTATATCTAGATCAGTATTAAGACACATTTGTTATTGTTGATGTTCTCCCCGGGCAGATTGGCCTCCTGCCCCACAGACCCCGGTTCGCTTTGGTAGCAGTGAAAAAACAAATTAAAATAATGGAGGGGCTGGCCCTATATGCCTGGGCTACTGAAAAACATCCCAAGGAAATAGAACCAGAGCTTACTGGACCAGGGAGTCTGGGGGCCTCCAACCGCCAGGGAGATTGGGGGAAGGTCTTTAATCCCACAGCCAGTGCTGTGGGCCCAAGTCCACGTTACCACAAGAGCTACAAGTGGGGCCGCACTTTCCATGAGACCAGCCCTGAAGGGACAAATAGTACATGTACTAAGCCTCCCTGGTTAAAAAAAGGTACCTTTAAAATCACCAACCTGGCCTTAGCATTAGAATCGGTGATGCGTTGGGGAGGAACACGCCAGGGACAGGTGATACCAGACCCTGGGAGGCGGTTGAAGTCAAATTGGCAGCAAACCTTTGGGTCCGGGCCACAGGTGTGAGGGATGTCATAAGAGTAGAATGGCATAGTATGGCAGAAGATGTCAGTGCTTGAATTAGGATCTGATGAGGAAACAGAAAGTTTAGTTATTCTTACAGAGGGTTTGTGGAATGACCTATTTATAAATTAACAGCTACATATGTATTCTTACAACACATAGTTTGAGGGCAAATGGTTTGATAACAGAGAACCTCATGACTACCTACCCCAGATCTGCCTCCAGACAAACTCAAGTGAGTGTTCCTTGGCAAGCTGTTTCTTAACAGCATAGTGTACTCGCTGCACCACCATGTTCTCCATTCCCATACGTTTCAGTAAGTACGCCATAGTGGGAGTCAAGCCAAATGGGTCAATGGCCCACCCGTTGCTGAGGAGGGAAC
Organism: Petrolisthes cinctipes; assembly: GCA_033782935.1. Taxonomy (NCBI): domain Eukaryota; kingdom Metazoa; phylum Arthropoda; class Malacostraca; order Decapoda; family Porcellanidae; genus Petrolisthes; species Petrolisthes cinctipes. The sequence goes on from JAWQEG010000838.1 coordinate 54,584, forward strand.
AAGTGCATTCAACTGTTTCGGTCATGGACAGTTTATAGAGATATCAAAAAGTTAAACAGCTGGCTTTCGGGCACGTTCAAATTAAAAATATACTGAATATAATTGTTTTTAAGTTATGTTCAAATGATCAAGATATGGTGGACATAATAATATGCAATGCCATCTCTAATGAATGTTTAAATCATTCTGTAAATATATTGCGATTACTAATGATATAACACCTATAGAACTCAAGGGTCTATAAACATATTCTGTGAAATATACAGTTGTCTCCACTAGTAACGAGCACAGAGTCTGGTGGTTTTTAGTGAAATGTGGCACCATTGTGTTCGTTTACACTTAGTAAGAGTGAACGAATGGACAATTTTGATGAGTTTTGTCCATTCATTTACTACAATTATGAGTAAATAAACACATTGGTGCCATGGCCATGTTGCCTACCCCACCAGACTCTATGTTCAATAAGACTGACTTGGGTTTGACTCCGAGGTTTAGGGCGAGCCACTCGTGTCCCTCGGTAAGTTGATGTAGTATGGCATAATAGTGAGAGTTAGCCTCGTCATTCATCACCCATCCACCCATCACTATCTCCAGCTGACCTCGATCCACCAGGCTGTGAATATTAATAATCTTTTAAGTGCACAGGAAAAAAAACTCACTTCAAATATTACAACACATACCAGCTAATGAGTCAGAGAAAAGATTCTTAAAAGTACCGATACAGATATAGACTCACTTCCTGACAGTGTTGCGGACTGACTCTGGTTGCTGCTCCCACCAAAGAGAGAAGAAGGAGATTTCAGCCCATATGAATTTCCTACGTTTGTCTTGTGACAGTTTCTCTACCATGTGGTCCAAGATGTGTCTGGTTTGGTCATGGTAGTACTGTTCAAATGTCTTGATCCATCCTATAATGATAATGATTGTACAGTACAGAAATGATAGCTGTCCACACATTTGTCTTCAGTGAAATAACCTAAAGCTTAGCATTCATATGACTAACACAGTTGCATTATCTTACTTCAATTGAGGCTACAAATAGCGGCAAAAAAACTCCAAGTCATCGAACTGAATACAGCAGTACAGTACTGATATAAAATAACCAGTCGTTACACACATTTTTGGCTTGTTAGCTCTGTCCCTCTTGTAGCTCACAGTGATTTTCAGAAAATATTCTAGTCATCTAAGGGAGGGGCAAGACTTACAGACCAAGTAAACATAGAAAGTCTGTAGTGAAAAGAACATCAAGTTTGCCTCACCAGGATCGTTGTGCGAGTGTGGGACCACAAACACCCGCAGCTTCTTCTCTGGACTCCACTGTGCTACATCATACTGTATTTCCCAACCCTGCTTCCATGCACCTCCATCTGGATTGTCAAACTTTAGCTGGTTGTACACCTTTTCCATCTGTGACATAAAAGTAATGGTGAGGGTACAAGAAGATTAAAGTGGTGATATGAGATAATAATGTCATTACACACTTCCTTTACATAACAGTTGTGCTGCCAGAGAGTTTTAAAATCAATCAATCAACTCTACAAAACATCAGCAAGCCTCACCAGAATGTCTGTGGCCGGGGGTGTGGACTGAGCAAAGATACAGTCATCCTGCATGATGGTGGCGCTGGTAAGGTTATAGACAACTGCTGAACCATCACCTGCCACCTGGCCTGTCTTGTGATCACTGGGTATCTCTGCCACACCTACTGTGTTGATCCCATTCCTAACAAACACAATAACATTTCAGCATAGACCACTGGTGCTCAAATTCTACATCATAATTATAGTTTTTCTCTCTACTCATGAATTTGGTCTGACCTCACCTCATGAACTTGTTACCGGCAACGATCCCAAACTGAGGGCCAAGCATGGAGTTGGCCTTGGAGTTTGTCTTGGCCAGCTGGTGGACCAAGTTCTTGATCTCTGAGATGGTGTGTTGGTTGGACTGAATGTTGTTCTCGAGACGTCTGAGCCGAGACTCCAGGGACACCATCTCCTGTAGAGAAAGTCATCATGACATATTATCAGGCTGAACACCAAAGGCCTAACCAGTCTATTATCAGGCTGAATACCAAAGAACTTACTGTGTTGACCCCACAACATTACCTTCTCATCTCCCGGAGTGTGTGTGTCCGGAGGAAGACTGACGACCTGGTAGAGCAGCACCAATGTGGCCAGACTCACCGCCACACCAAACACCATAGACGACACTCGCAGACGCATCCTGAAGAGAGTAACAGATACACAGGGATAAAGGGCCATGTTGGCTTAGTATTTGGAATCACACATCTATTGAGATTATGAATTAAATAATACAGCTTATTACATGGAGTTGGACATCTTGTAAATGGTCCAATTAAATACAGTATGGTGGTACAGTATAGAAATTAGTCCATCTAATGACCCCTACTAGAAAAAGCTGAAATACAGTGATATACAGTATCTATATAATACTTAAATGATGATTAATGATTATACCAACCAATTCAGTTTGCACAATACTGTACCCATAGCGGTAACTTTCTTAATGGGTTCACACTATACAGTCGTGGTTAATAATAATCATCCACATTGGGGTGACTCATGTGAACGTTTGTCAGTTTCCCTCTGTTCGTTTGCTGGTAAACTTTCCAATAAATAGTTTATGTACCATCTTCTAATTTAATAAAAGCAGTTACTCACTATTCAAAACAATAACAATATATATATATATATATACCAGGTCTTCATCTCCACGCTGGAGGTAATTATTTTCCTGGAAATTTTCAAGTAATTTTCCCCTCCCCACTTATCATCTGCTCTCACTTTAGCATCCCATACAGCTCTCTTTTTTCTATTTCTCTTTCCCTTGTAACTCTCATACAATTCCTGATCTTTTCTCTGTAACCAGACTTCAAACACTCATCTTTTTTCCGCTAAACTGCCTTACCTTCCTCACACCACCATTCACTACCCTTCCTCTGCCTTGGGGGGCTGACTTTATTCTCTGTGAATACTAACAATCCCCCACAGGGCTAGAATAAAGATTGTTGTAGGATCTGGTCACTTTCTAGTGGATTTGATGAGATCTGCCCACATGAGGTGTACTGCAACTGGAGGTTTATTTTTTTTAATGCTATGTGGACCGCCAGCACACAGTGGGTGCATTATCCCTTTGCATGCAACAGTCTAAACTCCCTCCCCCTTTATGGTCCCTTCAGGACTGGTCTCATGGAAGGTGTGGCCCCACTTGTAGCTCTTGTGGTAATGTGGACTTGGGCCCACAGCACTGGCTGTGGGATCAAAGACCTTCCCCTCAATCTCCCTGGCGGTCGGAGGCCCCCAGACTCCCTGGTCCAGTAAGCTCTGGTCCCATCTTTCTGGGATTTGCTTCGGTAGCCCAAGCATATAAGGCCAGCCCCTCCTTTATTTTGATTTGCTTTTTCACTGCGACCAGAGTGAACCGGGGGTCTGTGGGGCAGGAGGCCAATCTGCCCCGGGAGAACATCAACAACTACCCTTCATCAAGCCACCACCAACCCATCTCCAACCACAAACCTTCTCCGTACATCCTACTACTGCCCTTTTAAACATATCCCATTCCTACTTTACTTCACTTGTCTCCCTCTCCCTTACTCCATTCCAATTCTTAGCAATCTCCTCTTGATACTCCAACATCTTCTCTTTCTTGCTCAACTCACTCACATTTAAGGCTCTCTTTACTCCTTCCCTATTTCTTGGTACCACTTGTAAACCCACTCTACCTTCTACTAGGAAATGGTCATAAATACCACCCCCTTCCCCCCTCAATACAAACACTGTAAAGCAGTCTTTGACACTACTACATAGTCCATTATAGCTCTATCTACTATTCTCCCATTAATCTGTCCTACCCACGTATATTTATATATATCCTTTTTCTTAAAAAATGTATTTCCAACAACTAGCTCTCTCTCTCTCTACATCATTTTCTCACCACTCTCATTTATCCCTGGCACCCCATACCTACCCACAACCCCCTCTACTACCTCATCCCCAACTCTTGTATTCAAATCTCCCAAAAGTACCATGTCCACATTCTGCCCAACACTCCGTATACACTCCTCTAATTCATTCCAAAACTGTCCACTCTCCACCTCATCCCTCTCACTTCCCAGCCCATGTGCACTCACAAACACCCATGTCTCCTGATCATATTTTACTCTTACCCACATCAACCTTGCCGACAACTCCTTCCACTCCACCACACTCTGGTTCATTTATGCACTCAATATTAAAGCCACTCCTTCCCTAGCTCTTCCCCTCTCCACCCATGATACTATACCACTCACACAACCAAACTCACATTCACCCTTCCCCTTCAACTTTGTCCCATTCAATGCTAACACATCCAACTTTCTTTCAACAAACACTCTCCCAATCTCCTCCCTTTTACTTACAACCGTACTACATCCACACACATTCATTGTCCTAATATTTATATTATTGGGGTTTCGGGAAGTACCTTTACTTCTCTCCCCCCCTTTTCCTTTGTATGTGTTCCATATCAAAAATTGCTAGGGAAATCTTACAGAGGAGGGGTTCCCTGTGCAATTTTTGGGAGTTACCCATGTGTGGATGATTATTATTGACTATGAGTGTAGGACCTACATATGTAAATGCTAACATAATCATTGACACATAATACAGCAAACCTACTGACACTCTACTATAATCTAATATTTTTCTTTTCTGCACCACAGATATTGACACACATTCATACTACAAAGTTTGCAAAAGAAAATACTGTACCAGCCAATGAATGTACCTGAATATATATGTAGCACTAGGGTGATGTGAAGCAAATGCTACTCTTCCATGTTGGATTCCTTACACTGCAGAGAACATCATATTTCTGCCAAGGGGAACATATATATCAGTTATACAAATGTCATATTGAGCTTGACAGTTTATCAAAAGTCTGCCAATGTCGTATTTTGAATCATTATCATCCACTCAAAGTCCATAGTTACTGGTATGTAATAGTATTTTACAGTCCTTATGTCTACTCTTCAGACCCTACAGATACTCTTTCTAACATATCCAAAACTAATTTTATAATACTTATATCATATATAGGCTAGCTGTTAATCCCGGTTCATAAAGCTGGAGGCCTCACTATCTCTTACATCTCTAAAATTCCTCATCATTTTATAAACCTTACTATTAACTTACCATCTCATGAACCACTTCCGTTATGTTTGTTATTTTATTCCTCCCTCTATAGTTCATGCATGCTTCTTTTTAACATCTCTTCTATGCTTCAGAAACACCAAAATGGTCTATGTAAGTAAACTGCTCTGTCTGTCTGTCTCTATTTACAGTATCTCTATATCATAAACCTCAACATCTTGTTAACACAGCTTTTCATTTTCCCAATTTTCATCAAAAGCAGAAAACTGGCATGCATATTGTGAGGAAACACTGAATCAATATACTGTACTGTAGTAAACATAACTGGCCTACTCTGATCTGTTTATATTCTGGGTCATACACACTATTTGATTGTTATCACAACTATCACCACCATCCTCTCTATAACCCACCACCATCACCATCACATTCACCTTCCGCTCCCTGCCTTTCTATGTATTATATCCTATTCAACCATTCATTTACCATCTACCCACTTACAATCGCCTAACTTTAAAAAGTACAAGCATTCATCTTCACACCCTACGCAAAAATAACATGCTACATGAGAGAGATAAACTAGCACAATTATCAAAACCTCAGCAAGCTTGGCAGCAACCACAGACTAAACAGTATACACCAAACACACATCATGTTGAGACTGGGGAATGCCAAGCAAAGGTAAGCCACAAGTTGGGCTGCTTGATAGGAACAGTTGGAATCAAAGCTTGGTAGAGGACAGGACACACTCTTGGATTAAATGGGCAGGCTCAGGTGAGTAGCCTAACTCAGTATTGTACAGCAATTATTGAGTTTTTCTACACACCATTGTATTTGCAAGTAGCCATGTAAAATGTAACAGGGGTTGCTGTGTATAGGGTAACCGGAGATAAGTTATCATAACACAATAATTTTTACAACTTGGGGTACAACTGATGGGTGTACATGGATTTGAGTTATTCCAACCTCTCACCTCCTTCAACTATCTCGCACATTTGTCCCATTCATTGCAGTTGTTATAAAAATCAATCACTTCAGTCAATCTTTTAGTCAGAACCTTTCCATAAACCTTTACCAGCACAGTCATTAAGTTTATTCCTTTGTAGCTACAATATTGGTGGTGTTTATTTCTATTTCATTACATCATATGTATGCTACAAGCAAGTTACACAAAATAAATAATAAATAACTCACATTTTGGGCCTTAATAACTCAATTACATATATTTTTAATGACAGATGAGTACAGTACTGTACTACCATAATATGAATACTCTACATGTATAAAATTATTATTCAATAAGTGTGTAGTACTAAATTATGATGCCAATAATTATATATCTACACCATACAGTATACATAAAGTCATTAGTTACCAGTAATCAGTTATCTCTTTACCAGTAGGCCTAATTAGTCTGACATGTTTACCTGAATAATTAATTGACCAACCTATAACCTATATTAATGACCTGCTCAAACATTCATCTAATCTTATAATATGGTAATAAAGTAGAGCTGTATGTTTGTTTGTATATTTGAGCATCACGCACAGCAAAACTAAAAACATACCGGTATTAAAATTTTGACATCAGCATAATTAAAGAAAATGGAGTATATATGAATAGAGAGGCTACCATAGTTATTCCAAGGGTCATATTCAAGAACATTCATGGTGAACACGATGGCATAGTACTGGTACGATGGCTTCATAGAAAAACAATTGAACCATCGTATACACCAAGAATGTTCTTGCATACTGCCCCAAGGCTTACCCGACTGCTAGATAGATAGATAGATTTTTGCTACACCATTAATGAAGCTAGATAGATAGATAGAGATAGATAGATAAGATAGATTTTTGCTACACCATTAATGAAGCTAGCTAGCTAGCTAGATAGATAGATAGATAGATAAGATAGATTTTTGCTACACCATTAATGAAGCTAGACAGATAGATACCGGTAAGATAGATTTTTGCTACACCATTAATGAAGCTAAACAGATAGATACCGGTAAGATAGATTTTTGTTACACCATTAATGAAGCTAAATAGATAGATAGATAAGATAGAGTTTTGCTACACCATCAATGAAGCAATAAACAGCTATCTAATCTTTCCATTCATCTCCTTCACTTACAAACACAAACCGTTTCAGTATTTTAATTATACAACGCTGCATCAGATACTCATTCTCAAGATAATATAATTACTTCAGTCCAGAACACAGACATGAGAGGTTAGGTTTACAGTTTCTGTTTTGTTTGAGTTGTTGTACAGTACTTGTTTTAATTCTAAGGGTCGATTCCACAGTGGCTTTAGTTTGTTAGGATCCTCCCCAACGACACTTGTCAGTCTTAATTAATAATATCTTTCCATTAAACTCTGTATCCATATCCACAAAATCTGTCAGGTACAGTAGTTGCATTTTTACCATAGTTTCATAGTGGAGTCGTCAAATTCATCCAATAATTCACTCAAGAGTCATTTACACAGTTCAGTTTCTTTTGTTTGGGTGCTTACAAACCAAAACAAACCACTGTGGAATTGGCAACCATACACATTCAGCAACAATAAATATAGAATACTGTACTTTGCTCACATAATTGAAAATAATTATGACAAAATACTCTTTAGTACTGTATATACTAATATTATTTTTAAATGTTTTCCAAATTAAACTAGAAATTTCAAATTTTTAAAACTGTTTAGTTTATTAAGAAACTATACTATATTATGAAGTTACTAGTTAAACCTATTAAATATTTCATGAATATTTCTGGTTGTTTTGACCAAGTTATTGTGAGGAAAGAACCTTTAACCTGACCTGACATGACCTAACCCAACCTGATCTGGCCTGACTGAACCAACCAAATTAGGAATGAGGGTCTGTGGCAACTGCTGGGGTTAGGTTAGGTCGAGGTCAGGTCCAGTTATATTAGGTTAGATCAGGTTAGATCAAAGGTTCTTTCCTTACAATAATTTTATAATAAAATGAATAGAACAAAGAAAAGGTAAATATTGAAAGAATTACCGTTATTGCTTACGGTTTTTCTACCTTCATTACCCACTTATTTAGACCATTCTAAGACTATTTTCTTCTATGGCATTTCCTCCGCAAATGCCCCATTTCCAAGATAGGGCATATTCAAATGGGGCATTTTGAAATTAGCCTGACCTTACCTAACCTGTACTTTACCATGGTTATTTCCCGGTAGTTTGCCCATGTTAGGTCCCGGTAGTTTACCCAGGTTAGGTCCCGGTAGTTTACCCAGGTTAGGTCCCGGTAGTTTACCCAGGTTAGGTCCCGGTAGTTTACCCAGGTTAGGTCCCGGTAGTTTGCCCAGGTTAGGTCCCGGTAGTTTACCCAGGTTAGGTCCCGGTAGTTTACCCAGGTTAGGTCTCGGTAGTTTACCCAGGTTAGGTCTCGGTAGTCTGATGTGGTCTAGGTTAGGATAGGTAAGGTCAGGCTAATTTCAAAATGCCCCATTTGAATATGCCCTATCTTGGAAATGGGGCATTTGCGGAGGAAATACCATAGAAGAAAATAGTCTTAGAATGATCTAAATAAGTGGGTAATGAAGGTAGAAAAACCATACGCAATAACGGTAATTCTTTCAATATTTACCCCTAACCTAACCTAGACTGCATCACACTACCGGGACCTAACCTGGGCAAACTACCGGGAAATAACCGTGGTAAAGTACAGGAAATGACCGGAGCAAAATACTGGGATCTAGCCGGATCTGGCAACACTGTTACAAAACGGTAATTCTTTCAATAAATACCAAAATAGGCCTGAAAAAAAAAATGTTAAATAACTCTAAATGCAAATGCTGTTTAGAAATACCTCACAATAATATGCATTTGCTCATGAAAAATATGAATTACTTAAGATATAATTATATAGTAGGCCATATATAATTATTACATGTACACAGTTGTAACTTAGAAAAAATAATACCAGTTATCATTACCACGAAATATATATATATAAGTTAGCTTAATTTAATTCACTTGATATTGTATGGAGGAATATGTAGCTTTCAATAGTATAATTATATATTATTTCCTTCTGCCACGATGATATAAAAAAATGAAATAAAAAAATTGACAGAAACACGACATTACCAGCTGGAAAGACACACACACACACAGACACACACACAGAGGAATGAACAGTAACAAGAACACATGTATTTATGTATTTATGTATGTATGTTCTTACTTTAACTTCTTTTTAATGTCTCTCCTCCTCCTGCTTCTCCTTCTTCACTATCGTCTCTTCATCTTCACTATTTATGTATGTATTTATGTTTTTACCTTTCTTCATCTACCTCTACTTCTTTTTCACTATTATTTATGTATTTATTATGTATATATTTATGTTATTATGTATGTATTTATTTATATTCTTACCTTTCTTTATCTGTATGTATGTCTCTCCTCCTCCTTCTTCTTCTTCTTCACTATAATAATATCTCTAATTATGTTTATTGTTTACATCAGTGCCACATTTACAACAGTGCCACATTCACAAATAATAAATAAATAAAATAATAATCATTCACACACGTATACATTTACACACACACACACACACACACCTCTTCTTATTTTGTTGTTGTTGTTGTTGTTTTTTTGTGAGTTGGAAGGAATCAGATGCTCACTTGTTTGTACAGTCAGCACAAAAAACTTTAATTAAGATTCCCCAATGGATATTTATATATAGTTAATTTCAATGTAAGGGTGGTTTTAATACTTTTTTTTTTGCCGACTGTTAATTATTATTATTTATTATGCTATGCTCTGTTGATTTGAGGGGAAGTGTCATAAGTTTTACTATATAATTTTATCACCAGGAATGATGATTAATTAAAAAGAATATCTTGAAGTTGGTGCTTAGTTTATCTTCTATTATCAATACAGAAATCCAAAGCTGCAGGGAGATTATTTTTATAGTGTACTCTGCTGAAGGCTGGTTAACATTCCCTTGATCTGCATGGGTTAATGGTTTCAGTGTAATGAAAGTATATTACATTTTTTTAAGGAACATTATTCGTATTTGTAATTTTGTATTAATTAGTATGTTTGTAGAGCCACAATCAAATATCCACCGACACTTTCCTTCTATCTTAGTAAGTATCTAGGTAATAAAGAGCAACATGCACGTGTATCATTTTGCATCACCTCATAATATTAATTGAGGGGGTTGAGTTGACGTAAAGTGTTATATGATTATATTTTGATATGATACCGACTTATTTGTACGATGGAAGGAAAGTGTCGGTGGATATTTGATTGTGGCTGTACATGCTTATTGTTAAAAACTGTCTAGGGGTTGGTCAGCATGCTCTGGCAGGCTGGGCTGGCCTTCTATCTTGTATATGTCTTAATTTCCAACAATAAACATTTCATTTCAATTCAACATTATACTCAATTCATGACATTATTATACGAAAGTGTGTATGAAAGTTTCAGAAAGCAGAGCAAATGTGTAATGGCAGTTTGGAAAAGCTTGTATATATATAGTACAAAGGTAAAGAGAACAAGATAAAGACAAGCTATATCTCTTTACCTTGAGGGATATATTAATTAAGGATGGACAGCAAGCACGGAAAATCGAGTGACAGTAGAAGATTGAGAGGGATCAATCAATACGTGCCTCGGGTCCGAAGGGTAGCCAAATAAAAACATAGCGAGCGAGAGTGGGCATGTACAGGAAAACCCACCTAGCTCAAAGGGCACTGACACGAGGTATACATTGGGGGGTGTAAGGGGTCCACAGGGCACGGGAGGCAGGTAAGGAAGGAAGAAACGGTACACTGCAACCAACCAACCAACCCAACCCAACCTACCCAACCACCAGCTAGTCCACCTATACCTACAACTTACCACAGGAGGTCGGGGCTGCTCGGCCAGACAGCTTGAGGAACTTCAACAACAAAAACAACAACTTCTCAGGGGGTCAGTGTATTTTTTTTTTTTTTTTTACATAGTCATATTCAAAACAGGTTAAGGGGAGATTCTAGCTCATGTTAATTGGTGATTTGGAGGCCGGCTACTGCATGATTCCTCCTATAAACTATATGCCAGAAAACAGACGCTCTCAATTAATGGTACTATTATAATATTGGGGACCTGTTGTTTCCTGGCATAGCTTGGAGAAATCACAACAGACTCTTCCAATTCACCAATAAAAGAATTTCCCCTTAATTATCAGCCACTAGTCGTGTGAGCTTCATTGTTTGGGTATAACTGCATGTAGACCTTCCATAATTTCCTCCCAGGTGAATATTTACTGTACTGGGCGACTCTCTCATTTAATTTATTGACTTTTTTGGGAATATTACACCAAAAACTTAAATATGTACACAACTATATAATAAAAAGATGTAGGACTTAAGGGGGTGCGGGAATAGGGGGACAGGCTTGGGGGGGGGGTTAGGGGGGTGCTGGAGTAGGGGGGGGGATTTGGGGGGTGCGGGAGGAGGGGGACAGGCTTGGGGGGAGGGGGGGGGTTAGGGGAGTGCGGGAATAGGGGACATCTGGGAGGCTTTCTACCCCCCCCAAGCCTGTCCCCCTATTCCCGCACCCCCCAAACCCCCCCCCCCCCCAAGTAGAGTAGAAGATGATCAGAGTGAATGATGATACTGCATGTTCCTCAGTGTGTGTGTGTGTGTGTGTGTTGACCGGTGTTGACCCTGCTGGAGTGGGGGAGGGGGTGATGGAGGGGGATTGGGGGGATACGTACTGTATATACCGGTATTTTAAGTTGTCCCAGGCCACTCACCTTACACATACACATACACACACACACACCTAGATAGGGTTCATAGTTACATCAGTGTATAATTATGCTTATAAATATCGACACACATACACACATACACACACACACACACATACACCTCGGGTTCATAGTTACATCAGTGTATAATTATGCTTAGAAATATCGACAAATACACACACACATATACACATATACTCACACACAGTTTCCCTCGAGATGTCCTTAGGTTTTTTTAATTTAATTACATAGGGAGAAATAATTGAGAGTGGAAACATTTTAATTAAGGACACTAGTAGCTGTGATCGTGTATGAAAATTGGCGGCATCTTCTGATTCCTCCTGACCATGCCACGAAACAAGCTCCTTCCATATAGGTGTGTGTGTTTCGTGGCAATATATTTGAAGGACTCGTTTTTCTCCAATTTTCTGACGACATCATTGGGTCCCTTTAATTAATAGGAATTTAATTATTGCCAGGAGGATTATAGTTAAGTTATATATTGTAGGGTTTGGAGAAATTAGGAAATAAAAACTCTATATAGAAAAACGATATTGTATTATATAATTTGTGGTCGATTTGAAGATTCTAATAATATGAGTCAATTTCTCCATCACGAGTTATATAAAGTAATACGTACGACTCTCTCTCTCTCTCTCTCTAAAGTAATACGTACGATTCTCTCTCTCTCTCTCTCTCTCTAAAGTAATACGATTCTCTCTCTCTCTCTCTCTCTCTCTCTCTCTCTCTAAAGTAATACGATTCTCTCTCTCTCTCTCTCTCTAAAGTAATACGATTCTCTCTCTCTCTCTCTCTCTCTCTCTCTCTCTCTCTCTCTCTCTAAAGTAATACGATTCTCTCTCTCTCTAAGGTAATACGATTCTCTCTCTCTCTCTCTCTCTCTCTCTCTAAAGTAATACGATTCTCTCTCTCTCTCGCTCTAAAGTAATACGATTCTCTCTCTCTCTCTCCCTCTCTCTCTCTCTCTCTAAAGTAATACGATTCTCTCTCTCTCTCTCTCTCTCTCTCTCTCTCTCTCTCTCTCTCTGCCATTATGTTCGGCTGTTTATTTAATTTGTCTCTTGTGACGTATGTATGATATAATTATAGAAAGTAAACAACTGTATTATTAAGTATTCTCCCATTCTCTCCCCTCCTCCTCCTCCTCCCTTATTTAATTTTCCTTCTTCTCTTTTTCACATTTAATTAATCCTTTATTATTCCTTCTTTTCTCCTCTCCTTCATTCCTACATAGACGTTCTTTTTGTTACACTTTTCCCTCATTTATTTTCATATTATCAATTCTTATGTTATTGTTTTTTTTTTAACCGCCTTCCCCAAATTCGCCTCTCTGGAATTTCCTGTCCCTCGATCGATCTTTCTCTTACTCTTCGAACCTGTTATATATTTATTTATTGTCTCTTATTGTTTATCTTTCTTCATCATTCCTCTCTTCCTTCTACCACAGTCGATAATCTCGCCTCCATTCTACCATATTATACTGTACATATTAGGCTACTCTCCTCCACCGTAAACATCTCTCTCTCTCTCTCTCTCTCTCTCTCTCTCTCTCTCTCTCTCTCTACATTATATTTTCATCTCACATTATTTTCATATTGTCTCCTGTTATTCTCTCCTTCACCATTAATTCCTCTCTTTCTTCCACCATGCGTAGTTATTTATTTCCTCTCCGTTCCACTATATTCCTCCTCTCTCTCTCTCTCTCTCTCTCTCTCTCTCTCTCTCTCTCTCTCTCTCTCTAGGCTATATATATAAATAATTATCCTGTCCGAAACTGCTGAAAGCGAATAAACTGATTAATTTGGATGTGAGGATCAGTTAGGCTACTTAATTGTCCTAGGTGAGGCCGATATGACGCACTACGGAAACACAGAAGTAAAAATTATTTCCTGACGTCAGTCGGAAATCCTTTCCTTCCCTCCTTCACCGTAATCATCTCTCATTCTCTCTCCACTATTTCCTTCCTCCACATTTCCCTCTCCACCATGATAATATATCCTTTCCTTCCCTCTAAAGTTCTAAACCATTCATTCACAAACACACGTAAAACAATCCTATATATCTCCATATTCCATCTATTTTCCTGAACACCGAGCGATCAGAGTCTCCGAGATCCTTACATCAGCCTACATCTCTCCCTTCCTCCTCCATACCCCCCCCCCACCTTCCCTCCCTCCCCCACCAAATGTCCTGAGGGTAAGGTAAGGTAATAAGGATGCAAGGCAAGACAAGACAGGGCAGGGCAGGGAAGGATGCACTTGTAGGCAATGCTTCCACTTTTAGGGTAATTTACCTTGTCTTAGGGTAATCAGGAATCTATTAGAGAAAGTTAGTCGAAAGGGCGGTAACTATTCTAGGGTAATTCTAGGGTAATCATCAGTTGAATAGGTTAAATGACTATAATGACTTTGGTGAAATGCCTAACTGTAATGAATTCTACATTACAAAGCAACAGAGACTATAATTATAGCCTATATATATAGCACTGGAAGTTACTTGGTATGTGATGAAACAATAAAATATTACCGTATAAGAAAAAGAGACACAACCAGCCAATCCTGATGCAAATTACTCAACTAATCAGAAAAATAATGACTGGGAGAGAAAATATTCAATGTCTATGAGTACCAACGGACCTAGGGTAATTTGAGGTGGAGATCTAGGGCGAAAAATCCTTGGTCTGTGGCAGCAGGGAGGGGTCGGTGTCCGGTCACCAGTAACCAGACCACTCCGGAAGACTTCAGTTGCCCTGCAGTAGGCGAAGGAGGAGGACGTGTAGCTCCTGACCCCTTTGAGTTCCCCCTCCACCCCGCACCTCAGGTCACCAAAGACACGAAGGTTTCTAGAGAGAGTGAAAAAAAATTACCTTCGGTACACTCGTAATCCAAAATTTGTATCCAGCCTGGTCTTGTTGAAGCTTCGAATCCTTTGACATACTAGTTAATTAACCAAATACAACACTTATCCTGTTTTATATTTGCTTGAGCTCGCTTAATAATCGATCAGGCACTTCGAATCAAGCCTGGATACATAATTATTTTGGATGTAGAGTGTACCGTACGTATGGTTACATAAAACATGAAGCTGGTACGCCTCGCTACTCGTGAGTTCGCTACAACAGGAAAGAAAGACAGTAGCCTAATAATATTATTTACTGCCTGCCTGTCAACAAACTATAATTTTTGCTCACTTTCCTTCCTGTTGTTGTAGCTGCTTTATAAGTAGTGAGACATATAGTAGCCTACCATGCAGCTTCATGAGTGGAGGGGAGGGGGTAACAGTAGGCTATATACACATTTCACCTACATTCCATTGTTTATCTTCATGGTTGTACAAAGTTTTTGTATAGTGTCTCTTGGACTGCTATTACATTTACTGAAAAAACAAAACAAAAACAAGAAATTATATAAGTAAGCAGGTACAGCTGACCATGCGCACTTATCCGTGAGGTCCACCCAGCGTAGTCAACGTACAGTACGTTGGCCAAGATATTAATTAATAAAAGTACGAAGATACACCCGGTTGTCAATTATTTATATATTGACATTTATATCGCTAAATAACATCATTAAAAGTTAAATAAACTTTTTATTATTATGTAACACAAAAACACCGATAAAACCTTATTGTCTACGTTAGTCCTATTGTATTCAAAGGTTATTGTCAATCACTAAACGTTGTAAAATACAAACACAATAAGAATCATGAAGCAGAATGCTCTTTATTAAATGAAGCAAATGTGAATACCTTCATATTGCATGTGGCAAGTGTTGATATCACTAATACACACTTCCATTTCCTTCGTATCCAGCGATACCTAACGAGTTTATAAACGTACAAGCACCTCATGTCTGCCCCAGGACAATCTTTTAATCCTAGTCCAACCCTACACCACATCCAGACGCCAACTGGTGACCACGTGTCTTGCTTCCCGGCCTCCCTCTCTTCCTCCCTCTTCATCAATCATTCCTTTTTTCCTGTAATCTATATTTTCACTTTCTCCTCAGTATACTCTAATTTCTTTACTTTATGAATCTCTCTCGTTCATATGATTCATGTAATTTTACATCCTAAGTACAATAGTTCCATTACATTATACTCCACGTATTAAAGTTTTGACCTTATTTCCGCACCACCCATGAGGTAAACATCCATTCTCCTTCTCCTGTACAAAATACTGGCTTACTCTGAAGACAATTTCCTTTTATTTATATGAAGGTGGGAGCTTGTTTGCTGAGCTGCCATCGTGTCCGAGTCAATATGGAAAATGAACAGTGGGAGCATTGTTGTTATTGGTTGCAGGGGAAAGTACCTCTGCTTATGCCTGTGCTGGCGGGCCCAACAGGACAGACAGTGGGAGCACTTGAAAGAAGTTTAAATACTCCCCTGCCTTGTTAATTACCTCCCAGGATATATATATGTACCGTGTTCCAGTTGTTGAGAGTGATGGGTATTGCCGCTCATGATAGTTTTAACATTTATTTTTATTAAGGAACGAGTATATATATCACTTCCATTTCTTCATAAAGTATTATAAACACAATTGTTGCATTACATACCCAACTTAGAACTATGACGAATGTCAAATAAAAGTAGCAACATATTCGTAGCACCACTGTGAAATCTGTATGCCACATTTCTATATTATTACATCAAGACGTTGCATTATAAAATTTATTTGTTATTGATATACTTAAGTATATATTATAAAATTGTTTTGTTACGTGTTCGGGTATTTTACATTACATCACACAAGCTACGAATCGCTAGTTTAAGAAACGTGGCGTCGCTGTAAACGGTGACAGGTCCCTCACGTCCCCACCCAAGCCACATTTTAAGAGTGGTTGGACTATAGTACCAACATATCACTTACTGCGCCATACCAACATATCAACGACATCGTAGCAGTAGCAACACAAACATTGTTGCCTCCAGTGTTGTCAATTTTGTTGTTGATATATTTTGATGCCGGTGTGGACGCACCTTTATGATCTTTCCAACACTGCCATCAGAATTGGTATATCGCCAATCGTTTCCGAACGAAAAGAGAAAAACTCCGACCTACTCAGTGGTGGCGGCGCTGGTAGCTGTGAGGTATGTATGTACAGTGGGCGGCTAAAGTGGTGTGACCTCACTTAGCGTATCTTGAAGGATATAACATAAGGGGTAATCATTGAACCAACACATTCACCATTCAGAATTACAATGTCCACGGGGAGAAAATTGTTAACTACCTTGGGTTCTCATTTTACGAGCCTGTGAAGCTTATATTTCCATACTGTTCTGGAACATATAATAAGAAAATAAGGCAATTATATAATATGCAAGAATATTCTGTACTCACATTTATTCCTGACATAGGACAACATGACTCTTCAGGAATGCCTTCTTCCATCAGGGTAATTGTATCCGGATTGTCATCATTATCAAAGAGGATTTTAAGAAAGTCTTTTTCACGCAACGCCATGACAAAGTGACGAACACACAAGTAGAAGTACGTTATTACCAGTATACAGTATATTCTATATATACAGTAGTTCTGCACACTCATTGGAAAAATATATATATATAATTCCCAACACTACCACTTTACATTGTGGTCAATATGATATAACTTTTATTAAGCCCAGGTACTCCGTGGGTGTGGGTAAAACACGATTTAATTAAATCCCGTGAGACACACTGCTGGGGCTGGGCTGCCTCATGAGAGAACACTGAACATTTTTTCCTTCCTTTTCAAAATATAATCCCTACAGAGAGTTGCCAATTAGTTCATTTGATAGGTCTCGTACAGACCCTTGACTCACCCGATTTTGATGCAGTTATTTGAGTAAATCTATTTTTGGAGAATTTATAAAGGATTTTGACGCGATTCGCGTCAATCGTTGTGTGGCGGACGATTCATTTATGACGCTAATCGCGTCACCGTGCGTGAGAGGGTTTTAATAGATCATTCTGGTTTATGATTCTTGTGTAGTTATTGTGTAAATATTACTCATACAATATGAGTAAAGTTTACAATAATGTTACCTCGGTTGTTTGTGTTAAATCATAATATTATGCTAATTAATGATAGATGAGAATGTCGTTATATCGATATATAAACGATTGATAACCGGGTATATTATCTTACTTTTATTAAAGATTCCACTCATTTCTCGCTTCAAGAACCATTTCTTGCCTCTCTTGTACTGTATTGACACTCACTACCCTCCTCAAACCCCCCCCCCCCTATCCTTACTTCTCCCTCCCCCAGTGAATGCTTCGAGCAGAGAGCTCGCTACTAGTGTTTCGGGTTGACTATCTCGGTCAACGTTGACAACGCTGGGTTCACCTCGTGGGAGTGTGGCCAGTTGTACTTTACAATAATTTTCTCCTCCAACTTCCAGCTCATTCATTTAATTTCTTGACTTCGTTTATTTGATTATCAAGACCCTGTGATCGTGTATGGGAATTGTAGGCTTCTGATTCCTCCTGATTATGCCAAGAAACACAGTTCTTCCCAATATGTGGTGTTTCGTGGCAATATTTGAAGGACTCATTTACCTCCAATTATCTGACTATATCACAGGGTCCCTTAAGGGGGTATAGCGTACTGTGTTGGTAAATTTGGAGCAACGGATTCCCCCAAACTATTCCAAGCAACAAAACACCATTATATTTGTTAATCTGGTCCTGCTGTTTCCTGGCATACTTTGGAAGAATCAAGACATACGAACGTTTGAACCCAAAGTATATATATACCATCCCCTAAATAAAAAATGCATCCCAAGACAAATTTGCACCCTTCCGTAATAATGTTGTAAGATAAATTGTACAGCTCCGGACAGATCAATGGTCCACACCCCATCCATCAGCGACTTGGTTTGGGCCTGGTCAGATCTGGTAACAGTTGCAGGTGGAGGGAGGAGGGATGTTAGTGGGAGAGGAGGAGAGAAATGTGGGCGGAGCTATATAGGAGGGTAACGAATGATCAGGTAGAGAGACGTGTGTCAGGAGGAATGAATGAAGCATACACTGTGAACGGTATCGAATCACCAACAGTTTAAAGCAGGGTTCTTCAAACTTTTTCAGTAGTGACCCAGTTTTTACTATGACATCATTCTCGCGACCCATACAGAAAGATCTTTTACAAATGATCAGAATTATCAACCAAAGAAAATACAAGGCCAGAAACTGAAACGTAATATTTATGATTAAAAGGAATTCTAACCAGAATTATAAACACTGCCTCACCTACCCCTCCCTCTCTCTCTCTCATTCTCTCTCAAGAAGGCTAATATTTGTGCAATGATTTTGTTTTATTGATAATTAAATATATGAATATTCGATTATAAAAATAGGTTAGGTGGATTCATGTATGAACTTCATATTTATTTTATTGTCACGAACATTATTATTCTATTTTATTCATGTATTTATTTTTGTGAGCCTGCGACCCAGTTTGGAGGAATTCGGGACCCGTAGTTTGAAGAATCCGGGTTTAAAGAAGTGCATACTGCATTAACGTAGGTGGATATAGGAGAGAAGAAATGTGATGATTTGAGGCGAGGGTGAGGGGGAAGAGGGTAAGAAAAATGAAGGTGATTAGTTGAAAAGTAATAATAAACAAATATAATTAGAATATCTGTTACATTATATCCTTTAAATACATGCACTGTCTTTTGTTCACCATCGTAGTGGGATAGACTACTGAATATATATTATCCTTTGGATATTAGACAGCTTTCACTGTATTCTTTTTATCCCTCGTTCTTACCCCGTAGGGGGGTATTGCCTGTAATGATGTGGCAATACTTTAAGAGTTTTGGCGCCCCTTCGACCCCAGCCACTAGCTGACATTTCTTCAACTGTCTCTCCTATCTTTCTATTTCCTTCTTGCTTGCTGTCACACCTCTCTATCACCTTTTCCTGGTGCTATTTGACCTCGCTGTTGCGCCACCTAATATCAATCAAATCCCTCGTGCTTGTAGTCCACCCTATTTATCACCTTCTCCCAAGCCCAGCTGCTTTTTTTTTTTTTTTTTTTTTTGGCAGAAGACGGCTTAATTATCTAACTTTTTTAATAATCATATTTGTCAACAAATTCATTAAGCTATTTTTTCTTCTAAACATGCATTTAAAAATAATCAATGTTAAACTTGAATAGGCGCCGCTATATGGCGTTTTCAATAAACTTGGTCTAATTTTATGCATAGGTTATATTATATATTACAGTATCTCTCAAGTAACTGGCAACCTTACACAGCCTCCCTACTGTCTTATCCCTCTCTCGCTTGTCCTTCCCTCCTTTCTTACCGTTTATCTTTTCTTTCTCATATTTTTAACCTTCTCATTCGTTCTTAAAAAGTTTTAATGACATAGGCCTTTCTCCCTTATCACTTATAGTCCAATTATATGATTCGATTATCCTGTTCCTCTGTCCAAACAGTCATTCCTCCCTAAATCGCACCCCTCTCCTCCATTCTTTTTCAGCGGTGACCTACCCATCCCCAACTCACTCTTATTCATCTTTTTAATCAGACAATCACCCTTCATTTGTTCCATGTGGTCATACCACCTCAACCAATCCATTTGTGTGACTCCACAAATTTCTTGCTGGGAAATATCTGCATTTACATTTGTGCTCTCACATGCGTGTTCCTCTAACAAAGTCATCCCATCATTCCGGATTTCAGGATAAGAGTTATAACTCTTATCTAATTAACAATTATGTTCGGTTATTGCAAATATGTATGTGTTTCATAGTGTGCCAGGACGAAATAAAAGTTGGGGTATATGGGCAACTCAGGAAGAAGAACCTAATTACAAGGGCGATGGCCACCGATAATGGATTGAGGCCACAGGGACGTATTTTCTATGAGCGCCATAAAAACACTATAGATACCGTACCACATATATCGGGGACATGTTGTTTTCCGGCCACACACGATTTTGTTCATCGGTGGGGTTTCACAGAGGAATAAGTGGTCAGCAAGTTTTGGGTCAGTGGTTGGCAGGTTGGGGAAACAGAGTTTGCTGGTTCTGGGACAGAGGTTGACAAGTTGGTGATACAGAGTTTGCAGGTTCTGGGTCAGGGGTTGTCAGGTTGGGGGTATAACGCTGGCAAGCCGAGGTAAGGGACTGGCAGGTTAGGAGGTAAGGAGTTGGTATGATGGGGGTAGTCTTGGTCTGCATAGTTGGGGACAGTTACTAGGGATCCTTTAAAATCCACGCATACGCAAAAACTTTTCTTTTAACTTTCCAGATTACCTGCTTATACTGTACAGAATCATTAATATTGTTCTTTATCATCGAGTTGGGAACCAGCCTCTGTTACTGAATTTTATATTTCAATATTTGACACTACCAACTACAACCTTCTCTTTCATTGCACATAGGTGAAGCCTAAAGACACCAGCTGAACAGGGCAGTACTCCTAGGGTGGATATTGAACTGGTGATAAAGGCAGTTGGAGTTCCCGTTTCATCTGTCTCTCCATCTTCATTGATCTTGTTGTGTTTCATCTACTCCGAGAGTAATCCAACATTCACTCAAAGACAACACTTTCCCTCAGTTTACATCATACAAACAGGCATGATACACACCACAAACCAAATTCACAATTGAGAAGGCAATGATGACTAACACAACACCCTCCCCGGAGACAATTGTGGATGACTCCATAAACCCTTCAAGGTCTGGATCTCCAGTTAACAATCTCTTGAGATGTCTTAGACTATTATCTGATTCACTCCAAATTACAGTAACTTCTGCAACATACTGTATGTGGATTATCAACAAATTTTCCTGCTGCTGAGCTGCACCTATCCTCCAGTAAGCCTCTCTTATTCTTTCTCTCCAAAACCCAAGTGTCATTGGTAACTAACTGACAGCAACCCTTTCTCTGTCTGCTTTTGCTCACTCTATTCTTAATTTCGTGCCAAAGGCGGATGCTACGTCTGTATATGCAATGACCTCACTCTCGTATTTCTCGACCATGACTTTTCTGAATTCTCAACCCTTTGGCTTCGGTTTACCTATTACTCTCATCTTAAATACATCTGCACTGTTTATCTCTCCCTCACTCTAATGACTATTGAAAATTCTATGACTATCTTACTTCAAAACTGGATCACATTCTATCTCATTCTTCTTGCTCAGAAATCTTCTTTTAAATACATTTTAATGTTCACTAAAACCTTTGACTTTCATTTCCCATCACAGACCCACCTGGTGAACAAGTCTTCATCTTTTATATCCTCAACAACCTGAAGCAGCTGTAATAGTTCAGCTCCTTTCCCATACTCCAGGCCGCCTTGAAGATCAGCCCAATATTATGAACATTTTTTTAACTTTTCATCCTTCTGCTTATACTGTTGAACTCATATTTCCATTGATTGGGCTCCTCAAATCACAATATTGTTTCCGTGTCCTGTTCTATCACTTCCCTAAGACCTTTGGACCCTTCCAGAAAGTGTCATCTGTGGCCGGAGGTTCCTACTCTCATTGGTTACTGACTGGGAGAAACTGAGGCAGTACTTTCATAATTTTCTAGTAAAGGAATTTGGTTTACATGGCCAGGGTTCAATTGAATGTGTTGCATGTGTCTTGGAGGTGATCCTCTCGGGCATGCAGGCATACATTCCATATCTGTACTTTCTTTATCTGATAAAAATAATTCTTGTGTTAATGAGGCTTGTTCTACTGCTGTCCACAACAAGGAGGAGGCTTACAGATGGTAACGACGCTTTCAAACAAATGAATCTCGTATCCAGGATATTTCTACCAAGATTCGCGCCAAATCTATTCTTCAACTAGCCAAAATATCTTTTATCTCTGCGAAGTACAATTATCTTTCCAACTCTATCTCTTCCTGTTCATTTTGCCAATAATCACCCCAGCAACTTTACTTCGTCCACTTTTCGTGTCTCATTCATCCTGATGGAAATATTGCCACCATTTTTCCCGACAAAGCTGGAAGTTTCTCTCAAATCTTTGCCTCTAACTTCACTCTGGATAATTGCAGGGCTATTCCTTCATCTCCACCCCCTCTGACTAACTTATATCTGCCATTAGAATCTATTGAAATGAAATATTTTCTGCCCTATCTGGCCTTGATATTGATATGGTGTATAGTCCATGTGGGAATCCTCCTATTGTCCTTTAAAATTGTACTCCAGTGCTGACTCCCTTCCCATGCAGACTGTTCAGACTTTGTCCGTCATCTCACAATTTCCTTCCTACTAAAAATTTATTCTGATCCAACCTGTTCGGACTCTCCCAACTCTCAAACTATCGCCTCATTGCTTTGATTTCATATCTACTTAAAAATCTTTGAATATGTTCTTAACATCAAAGTTCAAAAGCACCTTACTCATCATGACCTTCTTTCTGATCGTCAGTATGGTTTCCGTCAGGGATACTCTACTGGCGATCTTCTATGGCTCCTTTCTGACTCATGGTCATCCTCTATTCAGAACATCAGGGAAAGTTTTACTGTTGCGCTAAGCATAAAGAACTTTTGATAGAATTTGGCAAAAAACTATTAATTTTCCAAACTGAGTTCATTCAATTTTTATCCCTCCATCTGCGCCTTTATCCCTGATTTCTTCTCTGACGTCAGTTTTATAGCTGCTGTTGTAGATGGTCAACTTCTCTCCCAAGACTATCAATAATCTTTTCAACTGTATTTCTTCAACTTTCCAATTGTATTCTGATAATTTCTCTCTTCTTCATTACTCCACACAGTTTGACAATGGTCCATCCACACAGCTCCTCTCTACATCACGTGATGATGTAGTGTCACGCCTGACTTTCTGTCCTTTCCCTTATATCCAATTGGTGAAGAGAAAACCTTATGGCCTTCAACACAAAAAACACAGTTCCTTCACCTTTCAACTCACACTAATAATCCAAAAGACTATACCCTCTTCTTCAATGACACACAACTTAATATTAATGGAGTTTCTGGTGAAAAATATTCACAATGGTAGACAAAAATATTTATTTCCAAACAGTTTAGGTGACCACTTTGTCCTTATTCAATGGTCGCAAAAACTGTTCGGAAATACTTCTTTTCGCCTGTCATTGTGGGCGTTCATTTTGTTGACGTTCACGCTAGTGTGAATTCTCACTTAGATTATATGTACTTTTTTCCATTGTCTGAATAACGTTAGCCATGAATGTAACCAAATGGTCATATTATATGGTTAACATTTTAGTGCTAATTTTCAGAGCAACTATGATGAGACATAATCAAACATTTGCAACACTATTCAGAAGTCGTATTTTCGAAGCCAAGGTCTGCGTCAAGTGTCTGAACACTACAAGGTCTCTGTCATTGGTTGTGGAAGGGATGGAGGGGTTGGGAACTTGGGAGGGAGAAGGTGCTAGTGTTCGGCTTTGTGCTAAGTGTGTATTTGATCTGCCTTGAGGGAGATGCTAACAAATTTTAGTTAAGGGACCCTGTGATGTAGTCAGAAAATTTGAGGTTAGTGAGTCCTTCAAACATTGCCACGAAACACCACCTATATGTAAGGAGCTTGTTTCGTGGCATGGTCAGGAGGAATCAGAAGCCTCCAGGTCTCATACACGATCACAGGGTCCTTAATGCCTTGTATTTTATCACTGGTTTATTTTTATAGTATTCTTTTTTTTTTAATAGACTTTGAGTTTAGTTTGCAATGAGTAATTAATTCTCACTATTTGATGGTATATTTTAGATTCCAGAAACACATGAGACAGATACACTTAAAACGGGTACCTCATCGAACATTATGGTAGGATGAGACGACGTGTGTAGTGGTGCATCCTAACAATGAGGGGTCCGTTGTAAGTGTGTCTGTTTCATATGTTTGTAAGTGTACATAGGGGAAATGGGCTGCCTCACATTAATAGACATAATAAGTGACTAGACATAGTGAAATTAGGGGGATTAGAGAAAGGGTTTTTATTTAATAGATCAAACTATTGTAAAAAGGTAGTTTTCTTATGACATTCTATCTCGTCTGGAGTTGTTTATATTCTGATAAATTAATTATTATCTAAGTTGCAAGATATCGTTAATTGAATAAAATAGTCAATTACATTATAATTATCCACACCATATTAATGAAGTAGATGTGATATGTACTGCAACTCGTGGTGGACAGAAGGAATTGCTCATTATAAAGGGACATGATATTTATTGTTGCAGGATTAGTGATCCTGATACATTGACAATGTACTTTGATATTAATGATTGAGTCAGAAGGTAAAAAAAAAAAAAAAAACGGAGGTTAAACAACATGGAAGACAGGGTTGAACTTGTGGCTAGACCAGGGAAATATTCTTATAAAAATGAGCATTAATGACTCCCAAAACAAGATACGGTCGAGTTCCATTCATTAGACCAATAAAACGACCGATCAATAAGATACACTGTACTCTAAAGTGCTAATTAATTAATATATAAGTAAGTCTATGGAGGCTAAGAATTAACATGTATCCTATACAATTATATTATTTGATAACCAAATGTGGTGGTGGCTACGTTGCATTAGCAATGCACACCTGAATCATCCATCAGAAAAAGTGGTGATAAATGTCAAGCTGTCATAAATAATGTTAATTCAGGATACACTCACACACACTCTTATAACCAACCAGCGAAATATCTCTGATATTTTATATTCCTGTAGGAAGATAAATATATTTCCCTTTTAGAACGCGATATCTTTACCATCACCCATGACAGAATCCAGTAAAAGTAGAAGTTAATTTGTAGATTACCACGATGAAAAAATAATATAAATATATGAAAATAAATTACTGCATTTACATTCAGCGAAGTTTGACACACAAATTAATGTGCTTGTCCATCATGAGAAACATTTTTCTGGAAACAAAATATAAAAAGTATAAGATATTTATTTCAAGGCATGTACAGAATTTTGCAAATAACTCTTGGACTAAAAACCACCATGGTGAGGTAAACTAATTACTGATAATGTCAACAAAATAAAAGACTAATATTGATCTGTGTGAAATTTTCAAGGCGTCCTATGCAGTAGGCTACACTCCACTAACATAATTTACTGCCCCCTATTTCTAATGTTAAGGAACCTGTGATCGTGTATGATAATTGGAGGCTTCTGATTCCACCTGACCATGCCACGAAACAAGCTCCTTCCATATAAGTGGTGTTTAGTGGCAATATTTGTAGGACTCATTTATTTCCAATTTTCTGACTACATCACAGGGTCCCTTAAAGAACTAATTTCGTGTTTTGTTTCAAATAGTAATGTCTTGGTGGGAAAATTATTATGTCCTAAGGAGATGATCTGAATATTGCATATAGTTTAGAAGATACATCATATTTTCCAAAGATACCTATATACAGCTGGTCATACTCCCGTGAGGCCCACCCAGCGTTGTCAACGTTGGCCGAGATAACCCCGAAACACTAGTGGATAACCAGCTTTTAGTTTTTCAACTACCACTCTTTTCGGTATTTATTGAAAGAATTACCGTTTTGCAGCAGTGTTGCCAGATCCGGTTGGGTCCCAGTATTTTGCCCCAGTCATTTATTGTACTTTTTCACGATTATTTCCCGGTAGTTTGCCCAGGTTAGGTCCCAGTAGTCTGATGCGGTCTAGGTTAGGTTAGGTCAGGTCAGGTAAGGTCAGGCTAATTTCAAAATGCCCCATTTGAATATGCCCTATCTTAGAATGGTCTAAATAAGTGAGTAATGAAGGTAGAAAACCCGTACCCAATAACGGTAATTCATTCAATATTTACCCTCTTTTCTTTCTATTTCCTTCCTTCTTGCTGTCTCGCCTCTCTATCACCGTTTTCTGGCGCTATATGACCTCGCTGTTGCGGCGCCTAATATCAATCAATCAATCAACCTCTACATAATGAGAACCAAAATGCGATCTACAACATAATCTCAGCCGTAGTTTTTCGAATCATATAATTGGACTATAAGTGATAAGGGAGAAAGGCCTATGTCATTAAAACTTTTTAAGAACGAATGAGAAGGTTAAAAATATGAGAAAGAAAAGATAATCGGTAAGAAAGGAGGGAAGGGCAAGCGAGAGAGGGATAAGACAGTAGGGGGGATGTGTAAGGTTGCCAGTTACTTGAGAGATACTGTAAGCTAGTGGCGGGGGCCGAAGGGGCGCCAAAACCCTTAAAGTATTGCCCACATCATTACAGGCAATACTCCCCTACGGGGCAAGCACGAGGGATAAAAAGAATACAGTGAAAGCTGTCTAATATCCAAAGGATAATATATATTCAGTAGTCTATCCCACTACGATAGTGAACAAAAGACAGTGCCTGTATTTAAAGGATATAATGTAACAGATATTCTAATTATATTTGTTTATTATTACTTTTCAACTAATCACCTTCATTTTTCTTACCCTCTTCCCCCTCACCCTCGCCTCAAATCATCACATTTCTTCTCTCCTATATCCACCTACGTTAATGCAGTATGCACTTCTTTAAACCCGGATTCTTCAAACTACGGGTCCCGAATTCCTCCAAACTGGGTCGCAGGCTCACAAAAATAAATACATGAATAAAATAGAATAATAATGTTCGTGACAATAAAATAAATATGAAGTTCATACATGAATCCACCTAACCTATTTTTATAATCGAATATTCATATATTTAATTATCAATAAAACAAAATCATTGCACAAATATTAGCCTTCTTGAGAGAGAATGAGAGAGAGAGAGGGAGGGGTAGGTGAGGCAGTGTTTATAATTCTGGTTAGAATTCCTTTTAATCATAAATATTACGTTTCAGTTTCTGGCCTTGTATTTTCTTTGGTTGATAATTCTGATCATTTGTAAAAGATCTTTCTGTATGGGTCGCGAGAATGATGTCATAGTAAAAACTGGGTCACGACTGAAAAAGTTTAAAGAACCCTGCTTTAAACTGTTGGTGATTCGATACCGTTCACAGTGTATGCTTCATTCATTCCTCCTGACACACGTCTCTCTACCTGATCATTCGTTACCCTCCTATATAGCTCCGCCCACATTTCTTTCCTCCTCTCCCACTAACATCCCCCCTCCCTCCACCTGAAACTGTTACCAGATCCGACGAGGCACAACTGTACTTGATGCTGTACTAAGGTCATCCCTGCTTTATCATAACTATAAACATAATAGTAGGGGTCCTTTGCTGTGAATGCATGTGTGAATAATCTGCTGCTCTTTAAGGTGGTAATTCTTTTTTTTTTACATTGGAGTGCCTTGATTCCTCCAAAGTATGCCAGGAAACAGGACCAGATGAACAAAAATAATGGTGTTCTGTTGCTTGGAATAGTTTGGAGGAATCAGTTGCTCCAGAATTACCAACACAATGCTTCCCCCTTAAACTTATTCTTGTACAGTTACGTTCAAGAGTCGTGCGTCGAGTGCATCAAAGTGAACCGTGGGAGTATAACCTTATGAACCAATAGTAAACACACAAATAGTTTTATATCATTAGTCTCGCACCAATTTTTCACATTTGTTTCATTGTGAAGTCGTTGCAGGACTATGGAACTTGACTGTACCAACTCCAATCCTGCCAATTAATTAACAGAGTGACGATGGGACGAGTACCAAGAACATGGCTGGTGTGTCTTCTCATAACTCTTTTCATCCATGGCAACACAGCCTTCTTCAAGTGAGTATACTCTAGTCAACATTGTACTATTTACTGTGTTGTATTGTATTGTAGCCTATTTTATCATCTTTTTATTTTTTTCGGTTGCATCCTTTACTGACGTTTCTATACGTAATGAGTATGTAGCCTACACATCCGGCCAATTAATGTGTTATTTTTATCCTTGAGATAAAACCAAGTCTACTGTACGAGTATTACCTTGAATCTCCATGAAATACTTGTTGTATTTATAATAGAATGATGACATCAATTTTGGAATGAATATAGTATAACATTCAACGATGTATTATTTTTATGTGTGTCTCTTTCTTGCCTGTACACAGTATGCCTTCCCCTTGGGGTTACCATTGTCTGGACTACAAGTGTGTCAAGGAAGAAAACACAGGTGTGGTTGGACTAACGACTCTTAATGAGTGTAAGTTGACCTGTGGTGCCTCTAGTTCCTTGTGGCCGAGACCCCAAACAGCTCAGTTAGGCAAAACAACCGTCCAGTTCTTACCCCGAGCCATCACCTTGGACCATGCCACTCCTCCTTCAGTGTCTCCATTACTAATGGAGGCCTTCCATCTCTTCCTTAACAACCTGGACAAGTATCATCCCCAGTACAGTGATGGAAAAGTGACCTGGTCAGAACCTTGGGATCCTTCAGTGTCCTCCCACATGGTACAAGTTAAGGTCACTATACAACAACCTGACATTTGGCTAACACTGCTTACAGATGAAAGTTACCAGCTGGTGGTGGAGACAAGTGCCCGTGTCACTACCGTCACTATCATTGCTCCCACATTCTTTGGCGCCAGACATGCCCTGGAGACGTTGTCACAACTGATAGCTTACCATGAAACTCGCGATAATTTGATGATAGTGACTTCTGCTACAGTGAGGGACGCCCCTGCTTTCCCTTACCGTGGTCTTCTCCTGGACACTTCACGTAACTACTTCAGTGTGGCAGCCTTGGAACGAACCATCGACGCAATGGCTGCCAACAAACTAAACACATTCCACTGGCACATCACTGATTCCCATTCCTTCCCTCTAAACCTTGAATCACTTCCCAATATGGCTTATTATGGCGCCTACTCCTCCAACTCCATTTACCACCCCTTGGACGTGGTGCATCTGGTCAAGTATGCACGTGTACGAGGGATTCGGTTGTTGCCAGAGTTTGATGCTCCAGCTCACGTGGGCAGTGGGTGGCAGTGGGGAGAACGTCAGGGTTTGGGCAAGCTGGCAGTTTGTGTCAACAGAGTGAGTACTGTATTGCCTTCTTGGTTTTGTCTCTTAACGTATTATAATGAAGTTTTCAGAAAACTGTCAAGATGTTGTTGTGTCATATTATTCAACATAATATCCTACTACTCTATAGAACAATTATGCAACAACAGTACAGTATTACGAACAACAAAATAAACTTACCCATGCCAACCATTACAGGAACCATGGCAGCAGTACTGTGTGGAGCCTCCATGTGGACAACTGAACCTTGCCAACCCCAACATATACAAGGTCCTTAGTGAGATCTACCGTGAGATGATCCAACTCTTTGCTCCTGTTGATCTCTTCCATTATGGTGGTGATGAGGTGAGTTTCAGTGATCCTGTTGGAGAGACATTTTACACCAAACATTTCCCTGACTTGCTAACGATGGAATCTGGGTCTGATGTTAGCTAAAGGGAACAGGTGTGCTTTTCCCTGCGTATATAGATTGCAATAGCTGTGATTTGTTCCTCAGGTAAACCTCAACTGCTGGAACACGACAGAGGAAATGACGTCGTGGATGAAGGCCCAAAAGTTTGGCCTGGATGCCGATGCCTACTACGGACAGTGGAGTGTGTTTCAAGAGAAGGTTCGACAGTTGGTCACCCAGGCACATGGTGGTGTGGAGGTTCCTGGAATACTGTGGACGTCTCATCTAACGGAGAAGGGTCGGGTAGACAGGTACCTTAACAACACAAAGTACATCATCCAGATCTGGACAACGGGACAGGATGCTCTCATTGCCGAACTTCTACAAAAGCAATACAAGGTTATTATTTTTCAACATCTACTCATTTACAGTGATTGATGACATATTGCCTATTTAGCACGTTAGAGTATATGCTTATACTAACTATACCTAATGTACTCTTTTGTCATTCATTTACACCTGAGTTATCGTGTATCTTATTTCCTTGCCATAATTTTCCTCTCCCAAGGTCATCTTCAGTAATTACGACGCCTGGTACCTTGACTGTGGAGGTGGTGCTTGGGTTGGTGATGGTAACAATTGGTGTAGTCCATACAGCGGATGGCAGAAGGTGTACGACAACAGCCCACACGCCATCGCTAAGGCCCTCACCAACTCAACACACGCTAATCTCATCCTGGGTGGAGAAGCAGCACTGTGGACAGAGCAAGTCGATGAAGAAGCAGTAGATGCCAGGGTATGTGTTTAAAACTGTTTATTAGTCATATGATGCATGGCTGGGATCATTGGATGTGGGTGAACTGGAAGGCTACTGGTTTCCTCCCAACTATAGGCTATTCCAGAAAGCAAAAGAAGACCTCTGTATATGAAAAGAGGATTCGTCTCGTAGCATAACTGTGAAGAATTAGTAGCCCTCCAAATCACCCTTTGGAAGCATGGGGTTTTCCCGTGATTAATAAAACTGACAAAAAAAACACACCATTATTTTAAGAGACGTTATGCCACTGATTATTTCAAACTGACCTAGAAAAACACACTATTATCAAAGGAACGATATGTTCACGGTCGAGATATGCCGTTGATATTTAAAACTGACAGAAAAACAAATCATCATTATAGTAAGGGATGTGCCACTGAATATTTAAAACAGACTCACGAAAACACACCATTGAATATTTTTTCGTCCCCTCTGCAGCTGTGGCCCCGTGGAGCAGCCCTGGCAGAGCGATTGTGGACCAACCCCTCCACTGGCTGGGTAGATGCAGAGTATCGCCTTATTCACCACCGTCAGCGTCTGGTTCAGCGGGGTATCAGAGCCGAGCGTATCCAGCCACAATGGTGCCACCAAAATGAGGGTCTCTGTTACCTCTGAATTCATCATACCAGCAGCACATTCCATTCCTTTTGTGCTATGCAGTTTTATATAGCTCATGCCACATACGCTGTCCAGCCATCTGTGATCCCCTATTCCAGAGCTACAATGCAGTACCTAGCTATAATAGTACAATGTACTGTCTTGTTAGCCTACAACCAGGCACAGCTAGCGACACCATCTAAATTCTAAGCTCTAGAGTTGCTGCCATGGTGCCGCTACATTATTTTCATTGCCATTCTTAAATAAATTGGTGTTAGACTGGCTTATTCTATACTGTAGAAGTCTACAGTACTCTCTTCCACAGATTCCGTGGCCGAATTTATAAATATATAGTTTTCACTGTCCAAGTATCAGAAGACAAGCATTGTCAGCAATATTCCATTAAAGTTTTTATAACATTGGTTTGTTTTTACATGATGCCTGGCTGCAGGTAATTTTATAATTACTCTAATGAGTAAACCTGCTAGTATTTTTTTTGACTTCCTGTAAATATTCCAGAAAAATTATCCATACACTATACAGCAATTACACACAATGTAGACAATTGCCTGGAGGTAGAGATAGAAAACTAATTCCACAAATGAGATGATCAAACACGGAAATATTTGAAATGGTGTGATCACCCTCCCAGTTTGGCCAGCTCAAAACAAACACAAATTATTGGCCTGGGGAATGTGTTTCGTCACAGCAGTGTAGTACATACTGTACTGTATTGCCAACCAGTATAATATGGCAATAAATAAAACACACATCATATAAAATTCTTTATGTATGAATACACATGAAATGGGAGGACTACAGACCACCGACAGAAACAGACAGAAACCATAGCAAGCCGTCACTGAGGTAAGAACACCGCGTGGCATTCACCCTCCTCCTCAGTCTGTCTTTGGGCTATACTCAGAACTATTAGGACAAGTGATTACAAATACTAGTAACATTTCTCCATATAAAGTCTATGGAGGGAACTTACCAGTTATGTGTATCACCATCACACAGCCCATGACATTTCTTACATATTTTGGCCTTTTCTTGTTGTCAGTGACTGGCCGTTGGGATGGGATGGGATGCCCCCAAACTCCCAACTCCACCCCTCTCCTCTGCTAGTGACTATCACAATTTTGTTCCCGACGAATGGCAGGTCGTGATGAAGAGATGAATCCTCAGACTGCTTGCACTCCAGACTAAAACTGACAATGATCAAACTGGCCATACATGGATGAAAACAAATGACCATTCTGCTTTCAAACTTTGAATGATAACAAAACATCCATCTTATATATTCTGGAGAAAATACACATAACAGTTCATATGTTCAAACTCCAGAATCATCCAAATGTTCTAACTCTGGACACTTCAATAAAAATAGGAAGGTCCAAGACAGTGTTCAGATATTATATACCTCAGACAAAATATAGTACAACTCCAGGGGCCTCACTTTCATATCTTGACACCAAGCAAACCTACCCTCATGCAGTCACCAGTACCTTTTACGCTCTCTGTCAATTCCTCTGCAATATTCATAACTCTACTTTCTATCGATTTAATGAAAATTTAATTCCTGGTTAATGGAACCTTGACAGAGTGAAAATACAAATTATTCATGACTTCAAAAGACACTTTTGACATGGCATACGAGTATACTGTATAATGAACTTGGACTAAAATAATAAAAATTAGTATAATAATATTAGCATTTCCTTACTAAAAGAAAACAAATGGTGATTTTCTGAGCATATGGAACCCTTTTCTTACAATGTAATTTGCAGATATTCTATGAAAAGTTGGCACTCTGCCAATACTGACTATGTAGCACTATATCACATTATTTTGGAGACAGGCCACATATACAGGAAATGGGCATGTGCACAAAAGGTTTGGCATACAAGAATATAAACATTATCTTAGTGCCAAGCAACAAAGGTCCTGGCCAGAAAATACAATGAGAGGACAACATGGTAGAGTTAGTTAAAAGAAAAAGTGTGGAATAAGAGAGGTGGGACAGGAGTCTGAAAATATAACTTGACAATCCATTTGTCACAGCATGCATTACAGAAGTGTAGAATGTTCAAAGTGAGACCCCAGGATTGGATGGCTGCCTTCTCTTCGAGGCAGGAATTAAGCACCAAAGGTAAGTACCAGTGTCTGTCCTGCATCAGACTTAAGTGTACGGTGAGAAACAAAAGTCTGATCTTAGTAACAAACTATATGAATAAAGGTTAGGGGATGTGCAATGACATGACTGGTATGATTACTCCACTCAACCCTTTGTATAACCATCATACTGGTCACTGTCAATGCTATGCTCCACAAACACAGATAGCCAGCCATTGTACAGTCATCTTCAGGCATTTTGTTAATCTCTTTCTCTCATCATTCTGGCTTGTGTGGCATCGATCCTTGATACATAATGCAAAAGTACTGGTATTTAGGCAGATTTATTTAGGCTCAATTTCCATTCATTTGACCAGATGTGACAAACGGTGCTATACATGGCAGTACAGGAGGAATCAGTACCTGTCATCATCATCATCATACTGAACATCGTTGTTATTGGGTACATGAATTTTCTTGCACATAGCTTTTAGATGAGTATGCTTTTATTGGTGAATTGGAGGCAGCTGATTTCTCCAAACTGTGCCACAAAATAGTAAGTATCTATACTGAGAGGCAGTTTTGCAACATAATTTGGAGGAACGCATGGCATCCAATTTGTCCACAGTACATGACGCTCTTAATTAAGTCAGAGAGCAACAAAAAACATAATTTGTTACTTCCATCACCAGGTTTGGGGGCTCTACTTTTGTGTCTCACTGTACACACACACACACACACATACACACAAGGCCTCTCCCCAGGACAATCACAAATATACAACACACAATGGGAGGACCATTACCATTGTGTTGTACAAGTTTGTCTGTATAGTGTAAAGTACAAGAGGGAAAAAAGTTGTGTTCATACATGGTTGCCAATTTAGTGTTTTCTTGTATATTTCCAATGTTTGTGAGTACTGCCTGTAGTATCAGAAGTTATTGTTATGGATTGTGTGCACTAAAACCACCATAACATATTCTCACTTCCACAGAGTTCTTCTAAACATTAGAACTTTACACTATTGGTCGAACAAGAACTGCTAAATTGGGATCAGTGTGTTCATATGGCTCCTACAATATTGTCTTGCAGAAATTTTACGATAGTGATTTTCGGGAGCTACATACCAAAACTAGCCAAGTTCCAACATTTACAAGATATATTCATAATCGGAAACTTAAAAAGCTACAATTCAGAATCCAAAATTTCCCTGACACTACTTTCCCCAAAGGTCACTACAACTAGCACTACCATAATGTACAAATATAACAATTGCATTGGGAAGAATGCCATATGCAAAAAAGTCATGGGCTGGCTAATGATGACTGGTAAGTTGGTTTCACAAAACATAAAGACATTCTGGATACTGTCTTTGCTGAGCCCATGTCAATGACAATTACACCGAGGAAGTATACCATTTAATGTCACAACCCAGTCCAAGACTTTTCCACACAAGTGTATGCATACATACATAAACAAACATACAGGGACACTGAAAAGAGGATGTTACCTTAAGCCGACACAAGGCAAGTTTTGGCAACCAGCTCCTCACTTAACAATACAGTCTTACAAAATTTCACACTAATATTTGAGGTTAGTGATATTGTTGGCAAATTATATAGTGCTAATAATTCTTCAAGTTCTGCATAAAACAGCACCTATACAGAGGAAATCTATTCCACGGCAGAGTTTGGGGAATCATGATGTCAACAATTTGCTGACAATATCTTGACCTCCATAACAACTCATGCTCTGTGACATTCATTCAATTACCTGAATGTGAATACGGATATTGGGTGACCCTTTTCTTAATATAAACGGACCACCTTTAAGAGATATTGTAAATGCACAATTTATTATCGCAAAGTTCTTGTACTCCAACCTTTCTTGCCAGTGACTAATACTCACATTAAAACATATGTCTTGGGATAATTCTTACAAAAAAAAAAAAAAAAAAAAAAAAATTAGTTCCAGTCCACACCTAATTTGGTTATCAGGAAAAATGTCATAAACAATAATGGTAATATATAAACTATTCTATAATCTGTCTCACAACCCTAATTAGGTGAAAATAATAATTAGGAAGCTGTACCCAATACAGGAAGTATTTATACTGTATAAGAGTGTAATTACTACTTCTGGCTATAATTCTCCTCAGCAAAAGGAAATTGCAGTATTGGGAACTGGTCTAGAAACATACCAACATCAGAAACTGTCAACAATGTACAGATTAAAATAAAAATAACCAAGGGTCATAATTATAAGGTCTTTGCCCACAAGACAAATCATGAGAGCACAGTTGAAAATCTCTAGGATTTTCTAGTGGATATTGTAAATTTCTGATACTTGAGAGTACTTGTAGAACATTATACTCACAGGGATGATTTTTGTGCACAAAAATCATCACCATTTTTTATCCCTTAAAAAAAAAAAAAAAAAAAAAAAAAAAAAATTGTACTATTGTTAGAAATATATATAAAATAACATTAGTTCAGAAGAGGTCAGTAAAGTACAGTGTGGCAGAAAAGAAACACATCCATTACCATAATGTTACATGCATACCACCAACCTGATTACCCTTAATGCTGTAGGATATGGTTAAGTTATGAGCGTACCGAGCTTCCATTCCGTGGCCGGAAGTGGAATACACAACGATTAAAATTGTTGATATTGTATATTGTCTCCACTTCTGTTTTGCGGTAGGAAGCGGAATTACAACAAATCATTACTATATTGTCTCCCTTCCATTCTGTGGCATAACATGGAATACAGAACAACAAATTATTACTGTATTCTCTCTCACTTTGTCCAGCTGCTGGCCATGCTAATATAGCAGACGCAGACTGTATTGTCTCTAAAGGGTATATCACATAAGCACACATTTTCTTCATTTTCCTTTCTTTGCCTTATAATTCCAAAAGAACAAACTATACGATGGATGAAACTTTTGTTTGACCACAAGATGCAAGAAAAAGTGCTCATGTGACACCCATGTAAGTCATATTTGATCTATGTTTTACCTTTTAACCCCAAAAGGGTTCGATATTGACATTTATAATTGGAAAACTTACTGTTCCTTGCATTTATTTAATTTTTTCTTCCTTATTGGTTCATATATTAATTCATATGGACTGACACCTTGTTCCCCTATGGTAAAACAGTAACAAATTCTTTATCTCACTCGGCAATATATTACTTGGAGCTTGCCTGTACATATCAAAGATTTATTTAACTCCTTGCTTAGAGAAGAACCTCAGAGGGAGTTGATATGGCATAATGTAATGTATTGTGTTGAGAAGAACGTGTTATTATGTAGACATATAGATGTTTAAAGCAATATTTCCATGGAAGTATGTATTGCGTACATGGAGCTGGATTGATGGCCCATCTGTTGGAAACTGAACAAAATGTAGGCAGTAACCAAAGTCAGGGAGAAAAATAAGAATCCCGGCAATTCCTTGAGTCTCCCACTACCTTGACGTTAGTACTTTTTCTCCCTGGGCAAGGCCACCTATTCCAACAACCTAGCCTGGTTCCTACCCATAATACTTATATCTTTCATATTATATACTTCATTTTCCATAATATTATACTGTATTTCTTCCCGAATGGTTGCTTCTTGTAATTTTATCTTTTTTTTTAATTTGTCAGCCTTTAAATAACACACAAACTGACCACTGACAGAAAACAAGAGAAGATAACACAAGACTGACATATCCACTCCTTAGAACCACCACTTGCTATTTCAGTGATAAACATAGAGACAAATATTTGAGACAAAAATAATGTGTGGTGGTGTAGAAAACTAAGAAATAATAGAAGTAAAAGAAGCCTCAAGTTGCAAAGAAACAGAGGCACATCAGAAGATATAACAGCCACCAAATTTACAAACTAACAATAAACATCCTTAATTAAAGCATAAACATGTACTGCATATAAATGAGAAAATTAGTCTGATTAAAGATAATAATATATAATGTCTCCATACATACATTACACAAGATTCCAATGGTTAACATCTTGTATGAAACTGGTATAAAATGCTTAGGACTCCAGTATCCAGTGACTTCGTTAACAAATGACAATGCTCAACAACAACAGAAAAAATGACCCAATACTGTGATATGGGAAAAAAAAAAAAAAAAAAAAAAAAAAAAAAAAAAAAATAATAATAATAATAATAATAATATAATGAAACAAAATTCTATGTTGTCTACTATCACTTCTCCTCAGACACTAGTCCAGCACAGCACTCATAACTACAGTTTGGTTATCTGGTGGTGAGAGTAAAGTCAGTCAGTATCATAATGGCTAACCAACGCTGGATGAAGTCTGCCACCTAAGTTTTATTAGTTACACACCAGCCAATCAGGTGACATACACTGAATGTGGATAATTACTATATACCTGTACTACAGAAACCACCGGTAGTTGTGTAGTGCTGTGGTGGTCCTTGTGTTCTTGGTATTGGTCCAGTACAGATGCCTCAAGGTCCTTAAGGGAATTAACCTTTTGTGGTCAATTTGGAGTTAATGTAGGCCTCCGAACTCTATCATGAAACACGTCTCTACAGTCTTATGTTGAGTTGTTCTGTTTCCTGGCATAGTTTGGAGGAATCAGTAGCCTTCATATTTCTCATAATAGGTTACTCCCCTTAACCTCTGTGAAACCTCCAGTCAATATGTTGTAAAGCTGTAGACAGAGTTCTTTATCATTCAAAATTATAAACCAATGAACTGAACCTCTAAATTGCCTGAGTTGTGATGTATGTTAAACCTTTGTTGGATTTGATACATTGTAGCATATATATATTAATAATAATGGTGTTATGTATTACTGTAATACTATAGTACACTGAATGGTAACTTATGGATGACGAACTATAACAGTCAATGCAATGTTGTCATATTTTGATACTAAGTAATACAAGGGGTCAGATAGGATCTTCTTGAGGCAACTGTGCTACACCATAACCCAATCATTACCAAAATGTTCTCCCTTCCTGTTCATTTTTCGTTGAACACATTTATGTTGTTCTCTCCCTCACTCTCTTCCCTCCTGCATCATATTTTTATCATTTGTGTTCTCTTTCTAACCTCCCTCTAACCCCCTATGAACTTATTTAGATACAACTCTAGAGGCAACTCTGGGTCATGCCAACTTTCATAAACAATATTCTTGTTATTCCATCTTCAACTTCCCCTCTTTGACCCAATAACAACAACTCCATATCTCACGCCTGACCCGAACAACTCGCCAGTCCCTGTAACAGCACAACTAAGAAATCGTTGACTTTGAAGCAACTCCTGGTCGCCTGCTGCCTGCCCTCACTTCTTGGCAGCCTGCAAGTGGTTCGGGGCATCAGCAAAGATGAACTTAAGGCGGAAAGCTTCAGCAACCAGCATGCTGATGTCACTACTGGACCAGTTGGACGTGGGCAGGTTCTGAAGTAGCAGCATTAACCCCTGAAGAGTGAGTTTATGTCAGATTCAAACATTCACTGACAAGACTGAGTATTGAACAGGAAAACAAGAGAGAAGATGTCTGTAATATTATGATCAAGCTTACCTGGAAGTCTCTCTGTGCCATGAGGTTCTGAGAGAAGTGTTTGAGGAAGGCAGCGCAGACATAGAGAACAAAGTGAGAGAAACCATCTTGTTCTGCATGGAGTGTGTCCCACAGACGGACGGTGCATCCCAGGGGCATCTCACGCATCAGCAGGTTATTGAACCACCGGAACGAGAACTGAAGGTAGTTGATTTCTTGTCGATCCAGGTGTTGGTGGAGGTTGGCTGAAAGGTAAAGAGAGGAGGTCACTTTACATAGCCAAGTACTGAACAATGTAAGATTCAGCAATGTTATGAAATCCACCATAACATAAGTGAATGAAATATTGAGATGTAATGAAAAATACAATTACTTTTGTATGTCAACAGGAGCATAGGGGGAAAGGAAACTCATCTCTCTTTCAATTACCGACATGAATTTTTTACATTATATACATGTGTGTGGTGTCTCAACCTCAGGGTAAAACACGACTCACCATCAATACGTTTCATCAACTCTCCTAGTTGGAGCACCTTGGTCTGGATACCTGGTTGGGCGAAGGTGTAGCTGTCTTGTATTCCATCAAGCAGCTTGGACATACACCAGTAGCTATCTGCCTCCACAACATTTCGTTCTTCCTCACCCACCTGATCCACCTCATATGTGTCCAGGTGCTGGTCTGTTACAAAACCACACAAGGTCAGGCAAGGTATAAACACATAAAAATTAAATGATGTAATGAAAACAGGTATAAATATGACAGGAAGAATATATATATACACAGGCGCTATTCATAAAATTCAAAACTACAAAAGTAGTATACGAGTTAAATATAAAGTGAGTGTTACAAGAGTACTTTCTTGTTTTCAGTTCAAAATAAAGTTTCATCCTTCCTTCAACTAGTTCTCAAGGGAGGAAAGGACATTCATGAATCTATCTATCTATCTATAGCTCTTACGCCTTGTTCCCTCCGGGAATTTCCCCCAAAGGGGGTGGCCCTGGCAAAAGTGCCTCCAGTCCTCCCTGTTCCAACACTCCCTCCTTATTTGGTCAAGCCCTCCTCTACCCCTCATGCTTCTCTCTTTTACATACTCTTCCACTCTGTTCTGCCATCTAACCAAAGGTCTGCCTCTCACACCAGGTCCCACAACTTCACTATCGTACACCTTCTTTACAAACTCCTCACCTTGCATTCTCTCTACATGTTCAAACCATCTCAGTGTATTATGCTTTACTCTCTCAACCACTCCACATTCATTACCAATTGCCTTCTCACTCATACACACTCTCATTACTTTCTCCATCCCACCTTGTCAGTCCACATTCTCCTCTCAGATAACTCATTTCCACTGCACCTATTCTTGACTGATGAGCCCTATTCCATGTCCATGTCTCCGACGCCTATGTCAGTGTTGGTAGGATTATACTATATCGCAGTCCCCTTTTCACTTCCATACTCACACTTCTACCCTTCATAATCTTCCCCAGTGATCCTATGACCTATCTACTCCTCATTGATCTCTCCCTAATTTCTCCTTCCATACTCCCATGTTTACACATAACTGTACCCAGGTACTTAAACTCCTTCACTTCCTCCATCCTCTCACCCCTCAGAGTTATCTCACACTTCGTCCCAGTTGGTACTCCTACTCTGTAAGGTGTAGCAAAGTCAATCACTTCAGTTTCTGCTTTCTCAAATACCATCACTTTACTTTTACCAACATTCGCCTTCAGTTTCCTTCATTTACACACAGACTGAAATTCGTCCACCACTCTCTGTAACTCCCTTTCACTCTCAACCATCAACACAGTGTCATCCGCAAATAAACTTGCCGTCAAGGACCAATTTGCTTCATTCAGCCTCAACTTCACCCCCAGACCATTCACTTTGGCTTTCATCTCTCTCATACAACCATCCATATATATATTGAACAGCCATGGTGACATAACACACCCCTGTCTCAGCCCTACACTAATATTAAAACTCTCACTTAGATCACCCTCTACCCGCACACATGCTTTTGCACCTGCATAGAAGGCCTCAATGCCCTTCAGCAAAGACCCCCCAACACCATAAATTCTCAACACCTCTGACACAGCTCTCCTATCAACCCTATTGTATGCCTTCTCCAAATCCATGAAGGCAGCATACAACTTCCTACCCTTCCCAATATATTTCTCCACTATTGATTTTAATGCAAATATCTGGTCCACACATCCTCTACCCTTTCTGAACCCTCCCTGGTCCTCACTAACTTTATTCCCTGTTACATCAACCAGTCTTTCAGTAAGAACCTTCCCCGGTACACTAAGGAGGCTTATTCAACCTATAGCTACCACACTCCTCACTCCCCTTCCCCTCATACAAAGGTACAATTATGGCTCTCCTCCAATCCTCTGGCACCTCTCCCTGCCTCCAGGCCAATGTGCATATATGCAACATCCACTCCACCACTACCTCTCCCCCACACTTTAACATTTCAGCAGTTATCCCATCCACCCCCAGTGCCTTTCCCATCTTTAACTTTCCTATTGCTTTCTTAACCTCTTCCCTTCCTAATTCTCCCTGTACATCCTGTCGTCTACCACCTGCCTCCATCCCCATGCATGTCACCACCGCCTCCCCTCCCGTCCCCTCATTCATCAGACCATCAAAATGCCTCTTCCACACTTCTTTCACTACCACTCACAATAACTCCATCCTCTCTCTTCATTCTCATGCTACCAGACTTTCCTTCTCCTCTTTCTCTTTTCACCTCCTTCCA
This sequence comes from Petrolisthes cinctipes, assembly GCA_033782935.1. NCBI lineage: Eukaryota > Metazoa > Arthropoda > Malacostraca > Decapoda > Porcellanidae > Petrolisthes > Petrolisthes cinctipes. The sequence goes on from JAWQEG010000838.1 coordinate 96,661, forward strand.
AAATAATTTCTTGTTTTCTTTAAACTTTTCACTCAGTTTCTTGCCAAACTCCTCATCCACTCTCCTTTTACACTCACTCACCATCCTCTTCACTTGTCTCTTACATACATTGTATTATCTCTTCCACCTCCCTTTCACTTCCTCTGACACATTCCTCTGTAGTGTTCTCCTTTTCTTCTCTACAGCATCTTTCACTTCTTCTGACCACCAAGCACTCCCTTTCTTGCCCCTCTTCTGTGTCTTGTATCCCACTACCTCTGCTGCTGTCCTCATTACTATTGTCTTAAACACTTCATACACCCTAGTCCATAAATCCCTTAATTATATAGTAACCAGTGTGGAACTCAAATCCCTCCTCCCTCACCACGACACCACCACAGAAATTCAAAGCATCAAAGTCCGCACTGGGAAATCATCCAATATTACTATAGTTAATTTATACATCCCCCCCCCAAACCAGCCCAACAGTTTCCCAAAACTTCTCCCCCCCAGCTCCATCTGATCACCAACCAACCTGACCTCATCCTGGGTGGTGATTTCAACGCCAAGACGTCGGCCTGGTATGTCAACAACCCCGACACAGACAGAGGGCTTGAAATCCTTGCACAAACTGACAACCTCATTTCATTAAACAACCCACATCAACACACTCATATCCCTCACCAAGCCCTCTTCCAACCATCCTCTCCCGACATATCCTTTTGCTCTCCCAACCTCGCCCCCAGAACATCATGGAGAGTGGTCAGAACCCTCGGCTCTGACCACCTTCCAATCATAATCACCACTAAAACAAGAATCACCCCAGTTGGCCACAGACACACATACACAAATTACAAAAGTGCCAACTGGGAAGCCTTCACTATGAAAACACTGAACAGTACACCCATCACAAACATCAACACAGCTGTTCAAAAATTCAATACAATTATACAAAACGCAGACAAACAGCCCATCCCTAGAGGTAACAGAAGAAAACACAACCCCAACTTTACAACAGAAATTCAAGACCTCATCAAACAACGTGACACACTTAAACACACATCCCCAACTCCTCTTACACAACACACAATAAACCAAATACAAGCACTAAATACACAAATAAACAACAAAATTAAAGAACAAAAAACACTTAACTGGCAAAGTTTTATCAACACACTCAACCACACAACCAACACCAGCAAACTCTACAAAACACTAAACAGCATCACACTGTCCAACAGCAACACTACACAATCACATGCAGCCATCACAACAACAGACACTATACCCTCTAACAAACAACAAGCAAACACACTCATCCAACATTTCTCTCACGTCAGCCACCTTCACCCTCATCCTGAAGACCAACAAATCATTAGACGTAAGAGACATTTCCCCACTGACTTAGACTATACACCATTCACAAACCGTCAGACAAATCACATCATTCACAACATAAAACACTCACCTGCCTGTGGTCCAGACAACATCAGTAACATACACCTTAAACACCTTGGACCACAAGACATACAAGCATTCACTAACATAGCAAACTACAGCTACACAACACATTACCCAACATCTGGAAACATGGAAACATCATCACCATCCCCAAACCAAACAAAGACCCCACACTACCCTCATCACACCGTCCCATCACCCTCCTTTGTACCCCCTCCAAAATCACTGAGCGCCTCATCATTAAACTAATCACACCACACATCCCCCTTGCATCTTCACAACATGGCTTCAGACCGCTACACTCAACAAACACCCTTCTTACAGACCTCACACAAAGAATTTTTGATGGCATCAACTCAGATAGACCCCCACACAGAACACTCTTAGTTACATTGGACATTAGTAAAGCATTTGATGCCATCCCCCGCCACAACCTCACAAACAAAATATACAACACAAACATGCATAATAACACCAAAAGATGGCTGGCCAGCTTCTTGGGAGGAAGGGTAGCCCATGTTACATTTGCTGGTCAGTCATCTAACATTAAAAATTTCACCAATGGTGTCCCCCAAGGATCTGTACTCTCACCCACCCTTTTCAACCTATACATGCACGACATACCAACACCCCAGGCACCACAAATACACATAGCCTCCTACGCAGACGACATAACACTCACATGTACACACAGAAACGCAGACACAGCCACGCTCATCCTCCAACCCTACCTCAACACACTTAATGCCTGGTTCACCACAAACAGACTTAAAATAGCACCCACCAAGTCAACTGTAACCCTTCTCACCAACTGGAACGCAGAACACCGCAACACACCACACCTCACCATAAACAACACACCTATATTACACACACACACACCCAAAATACTTGGCATAACATACAATACATCCATGACATTCAAACAACATATTACGACCATCAAAAACAAATGCATGCAAAGACTTATAGCCCTCAGATCACTTGCCAGCACAACATTCGGACACAATAAAGAAACGACAACCACAGTATACAAACAATATATTCGATCAGTGATGGATTATGCAAGCCCTGCCTGGGCTTCAAACCTCACTGAGACTCATCACAACACCCTTCAAACCATACAGAACAGAGCCCTAAAGACAATCACAGGCTGCACAGCTACCACACCTACAGATCACCTACACTATGAAACCAAAGTCCTCAAAATCAAGGATCACCTTGACATGAGAGGCACACAAACACTTGCTGCAGCCTCCACAAACCCACACCATCCACTACACTACATGGCACAACACACACATGCCAAGGAACATCAAAACAACACCCAGTACACGATACCATACACAAATACTATCATCTCTTACACCCTGCCCACCCCAAACCAATCTCCAAAAACACATCCATACTCAAATCACTCATCAATCCATCCAAACACTCAAAAACAACACTCAGCTGCATGCACGACCTCTTGACATCCACCCATCCGAATCCTCCCTTCCCCGTGAGGACAGAGTCCACCTGGCCAGGCTGCGGTGTGGCCATCACCCGGCCCTTCTGACATATCAGAAGAGGCTGGATGGAGCCATTGCGGATGCCTGTCCGGGATGCAACACAGCACCCCATTCTAATAAACACATTATTGAAGACTGCAACGCACACAACCACACTCGCCAACAACACAACATACACTCTCTTAGGGCACTGTGGGAAAGCCCGGTTCAGGCCATGATCTTCCTCAGGAGCTCGGGGCTGCTCGGCCAGACAGCTTGAGGAACTTCAACAACAACAACACTTCATACACATCATTCACTCCCACCCCCACACTCAGCCTTGCATCCTCCAGCACCCTCCTCTTATATACCTCTCTGTACTCACTGTCATTTAACCTTCCACTTGCCACCTCCCTCTTGTTCCCCCCTCTATCCTTCCTACCATACTCCCATTTTGCCTTGACTCTAATCCTCGCCAACACCACATAGTGGTCAGAGCACTGGAACATTCATGAATCTGAATGAAGAAAGTTTTGCTTGAGAATGGAAGATGAACATAGAAGGTGTGTGTGTGTGTACAGAATGTGAGTGTCTGCGTGTGTGTGTGACAGGCTCATGAGTTTGGCTAAGCACCTTCGGGGACAACCTCCTGCAGGAAGACAACAAAGAAGGGAGTGACGAGGTCGTTGATGCCCTGTACATAGCCTGAGGCAGGGTGACGGATGGCCCAGATGTAGAGGATGCGTTCAAACATCTCCTGTACAATGGTCTGCTGGAACAATGGCACCAGTGGGAACATTCTTGGGATGTCTATGTGGATCTGGACAAAGGAAGAAAAATATATGTGTGGTAATTCATCAAGTGTCTGTTAATCTCCAAAGCATACTTGAATTTTAAGCGTCTCCTGATCACTCTAAAACATGTACAAAAGAATTCATTTCATACAATATTGTGTGTTTTTGGCCCAGTACCCCAGTGTATGATGAGAGTTAGTGCATTGTTATTGCTGTGTGTTCACTAACCTGTCTGAAGGTATCCTGGTAGCTCTCCTCCAGTCGGGTGTGGTAGTACTGTTTCACAAAGCTCCAATATTCCTCTCGCTTTCTTTTCATTGTGTCTTCTCGCCGCTCTGAGTTGGCCGGAAGGTAACCCTGCATTGGTCCAAGGTAGGGAAACTCAATAATTTTATGATATTGATGGAAAAATACATGAGACAGAAAACATTGAAGTAGGGTAAAACAAGAAGGTAAAGACAGAAAATATAGAGAGAGTGAGAGACAGCTGAAGAAATGGATAAGGAAAGAAGGGATGTAATCTATATGATGAAAAATAATAAAATAAAAACTCAATCAATTTTTTAATAGTCACATTCCATTTAACATTGGCTCTGGAATATTAGTGATTCACTGATAAAAATACCAGGGTTTACTACAAAGAACTGAAAGATATTGCCATATACACTCATATTTTTCTAGCCATTTCTACTTGCTCAACTACACATATTGGTTTGATAATACTAATGCTAAGACACTCCAAAACCAATCAATCAATTACTGACACATTTGCTCCTTTGTGGGAACTCTGCAACAAGTGGTGGCCAGATCAGAATACCCTGCAGGTTACTACATATATATATCTACATACTTGTGCTCCAATAGACTCACATTAAGTAGTCTCCATGTGACAGCACGCACAGCAGGAGGGATGCCGGACCAGGACAACTTCCGTAGTTCCGGCAGGTTGGTGTTGGGGCTTTCTATCAGTTCCAAAAATTTCTCCTGTCTCGCTGCATCCCTCTCACTGCCTGTGTACAAATAGCAGGCCAGTATTAGTTGCTATTACCACATAATAATACCATTTCCCTTTATACAATGTGTTGATGGTCAAGGAAAGAAAAAACGAAAGGGTAGATTATGACAAAATAATCAGGGAGTGACATGGTCCACACTTAACTCACACCCTCTTTCAAATCCACAAAATTCACAACTCATCCTCAGAAGTAGTAGAAGCAAGACAATGCCACTTGCTCATTCTGGTAAAGCTAGATATTACTGGCACCACTCAAACTCCATCACCCAGAAATGTTCATTAATCATCTGCCAAAACACAGTGTTTGCCTTTGGAGATACTTAGTCTTGAAAGATTTTTGCAGTCTCTGAATGTGGAGGCGAGGTTTACGAGGAGAAAAAAAAGCGGTCAATGTGCATTTTTACATTATGAAGAAATAGGAAAACATTTAATAATATTGTATATTTATATATATGCTGCTCGTTTTTATGAAAAATCTAATTACAAACAGTTAGTCTACCAACAAATTAATTATCAGAATATTCAACAAATACAAATACATGTTAACACCATGGGTGGCACTGGCAATATGCATGTGATGGAGAGGTGACAATTAACAAACATCATCAAACCACCAGTGGCATATACTGTATAAGGAATGAAAGAAAGACTATGGGCAACATCATACTTGCAGACATGGTAGAAAGAGTAAAGGGTAATCAGTTTATCCAGCACAACCATTAGGGTTATATGACATCATTGGATATAGAAAAATCATGAAAAATTATACTAGACAAGCTGAAAGTAACTAAATGACATGGAAGTAAACGAGTGTCTAAGTAAAGCAACCAACCACCACAACTGTAACCAATTTCAAGCTGCAGTGAAGAGTGGTGAGGGGGATGGGGAGTGTACAGTACTCAGTGCTGTGATAACTAGAAATGTTGTGAATATTTAAATATAATAACAATCAACCATTAACAGTACTAATAGCCAACCAAATAAGTGCATGCTGTGAAGGAAGGTGAGGGGGATGAGGAGGTTACCTGGTGCACAGACAACTGGAAACCTAGTGAGTACCCAAGAACAACAATAAACAAATGTTAACATTGATAACAGTCAACCAAGCAAGTGAAAGCCGTGGTGAAGAAGGGAAGAGAGGGGGATGGTGACAAGTTTACCCAGTGCGTGGATGACTGGGATCCTGGTGTGAGTGGCAGACGAGGGGTCTAGTCTGGACAGGGGTAGCGCACTCTCCACTGGGGAACAGAATGGTAACAACACCTTGGGTTAGTTTTTCTGAACACCTCACTAAATATTATGAGGTGCCAAATAAAAGTTTATGGGAAAATTTGAGATATAAGTCAAATTCATAAGTTGCAAATATTAGGATCTACTGTACTGTAGATAAGGTTGAAGTACACAAGTCCAATATGGATTGTTAAAGATGGGTTACAGATGAAGCAAAACTATAAGCATTTCAGTATATTACTTTTCCAAGGCAGTAAATATTGGTTTACTTAATAAAAATGGGCAATCTCCAAGCATTGAAATTACGATGCATTCAGATGTCAAACATCTGAAATTACAATTAATAAGTACTGTAATTTATAAACAAAGGAGAGGCATCACACATTTTATAATGGAATACACTGGTTTTCTACCCTAACTTATGAGAAACAGGGTATGATTACAATGCATAAAAGCAGTATTGTATTATCAGAGGTGATAAAGTGGACATGTGACATATCTGAAGTCTGTGACAGCATGTTAAATGGGAACATAATGTGAGGACAGAAATAACTCAAAACCCTGGAATAATACATGAAGAAAAGTACTTTACTTCAATTACACTGTAACAAAAATATACAATTACCGAAAAAAACATTCTGTCATGCGTCCCGTCTGACAAGGAGCTCTGAGGTTCACAGTGCCAGAAACAGATATACATACTATATATAACATACCAGCAGTTTCTCTGGTGTATGAATCTTAAGGTCTGCCGTGAAAGAGAGGAGGCAATTATGTCTTATAAGGAACAAAATTATTTTCAAAGTCTATCATGAGGCAGGTGAGGCAAAAGGACTTTTGGTGGTCTGTACCTTATATAAATCCCACACAACTGTATTATAACAACGGTAGCACAGTAACGCACCCAACACAAACCTCAAGTTAACATAGATAAACACAGTATTTAATTTGTATATACTCATATGCACTTTTCACTGTACACTGTCAAAGGATGGAAGTGCGGTGTAATGTACAAAACAACCATCCACTCAACACACCCATATGAACACACTGTTTCATATATACAATTTCTATTACAGAGGCAGCATTAACTAGGGAAGTGGCACTATCATACTGTAAACAAAATGAAATCAATCTTATCCCCATCACCCAATCCCAGTGAAATTATCTCGCTTAATCTGAGACCAAAGGCATTGATTAGAATGAAGACAATGCAAATGTTAATATTGGATGCAATTTTGCCATGCCAGAAATTACATTTTCCTTTTGTCCTTCACTGCAGCAACAGGCTCTATACTGTACCTAACTTCGTATCCTTTCAAATTAGTCATACCTTGCTTCATGCCTCAGTACATTCCTCTGCTGTAAGCCTTTGCAATAAACACTAAGTGATGTTTGGTTCACATCATTTATATTTCATGCATTAGTGTGGATTATTGCTCAATACTTAGATTCAACTCTGAAAAGACAATGTGTACCGAATTAACTATTCCACATGGGTTACTGACCAGGAATTCTACTTGGAGATGAACACGGTAGAACAGTTGGGGCAGTGTGAATTGTGTGATCAATGCTAGGAGACTGAGAAGTGGGTAACAAGGAAGGTGTTGTAGGGGAGGCCTGGGATGGTAGGTGTGAGTGTAGTTCAGGTAGACTGGAGGTGGCCAAGGTGGTGGCTGATAGCTGGCCTGAACGGTGGCTGTTGATCACACTTAGAGCTGCTGACTGAACCATCCTATTTGAAATCTTCACATCTGGAAAAGTTTAATTAAGAAACTGTGAGAGAAATGAACAGGTGATGAAAAATTTACTATATAAGGTGGTGGTGTTTTAAATTAGCATTATTTAATTGCTAAAAAAAACAATCAAATAGAGTAGAACCTTGATAAAATCAATACCAGTAAAATACTTCCTTCCACCAAAATCATGTTTTCCCAGACTTCTGTTATCCATTGCCATACAGACTAAAGTAATCATATGGGTCTGTGTTAAATGATAAGTGTTGAAATATGTTAGTGTAATATTGAGCACCTACCATATCATTATGAGGAGCACCACTGACCTGAGATAACATAGAATTCATCGTCGTTACAGTCCCAAGCATCGTTGACTGACTCCTGGAAGTCCTGGAAGCTGTCATTGGACTCGGGTTTTCTCGGCCCTCCGGCTTCTTTTCTTGGGCTCGACCTGATTGTGAGGCACCAAGTTAATTCAAGAAGCTATAATATAATATATAAATCCGAAACAAAGTGAAAGGCAATAATACCTCTATACTATGCCACTAAACAATATATATACTGTATTGTACATATATTATTACTGGGATTTGTTTGATGGCACAGCATGAAGTAACCAGTACCCTCCAAATTGTTAACATTATTACATTTATTCTCAGTCACCTTCAACACAAGACTTATTTGAAGAAAACTTTACTGGTAATATACCAACTAGGGTTATATGTGGTGAAGGAAAGAGAGAAAAAGAGAGAGCAACAGGGGCGGAGAAATAAAGAGCGACAGTGAGAGAGAGAGAGAAGGAACAGCAAGCTCTGAATGGAGAATAAAGAAAGGAGGAATGTTGAAGAGATGACATATAACTGAACTGGCATCAAAACCCTGTACATACATCGACACAAAGAAAAGCCACATACTTAGGGGAACGGAGAATAGGAGGATGCATTGCCCCGTACACAGCCCGGATGCTGTGGAAAGACAGAGCATCCCGTGAGATCATTCATTCAAACACACACACACACACACACACATTCACACAACAGCTCAAATTTAGTCAAACAATTCCCATACTTATTATAAAATCTCCCATACATTAGTTTCCCACGGCTCTCTTCTTTAATCAAAACTTTCCTGAGAGTGACATATACGGTACTGTACTTTGTCCAGTTCTTCTTCATGCTATAATGCAGGTACATTATATATACCATTCTGACTGTACAACAGCATCTCGTAGCAATGCCTTGTCTACTGTACCGGTATATCAAAATCTTGAAATATATTTATAAGTGTAGACAGAAAGGAGAGTCCAATGAAGACAGGAGAGGAATTAGCACAGGTTTGATGGGGTACAAAACCTCTTATTATATTGTCCAGATTAAAAGATAATTTTGTACAGATGATAAAATGAAAAATGCATGTGGGTCAACTTTGGCCTAACTCAATCCTGTAAAACTATAATTTGATAGGTTACCGGTAGTATTCTAGTGTCTTTAAACTTATTGACAAAAACTTGACAGATCTACAAGCACCACTTATATGCAAATCAGCCCTCAACACACATACACCTGCATCAATTATAACACGTACCAGCCTACCTTGATAGGTCACATTAGATACCAACCAGATGGAAAAATGTGAAAACACTGCTATTTCTACTATTAATGTTGTCCCTGAAGCAACCCACCACACACTACTACATACCCAAGGCCTGTCCACTTTACCACACTAAAAGGTCATCAGTCCTTCATGCTTACGTTGGAAAAAAACAAAACATTAAATAATAATAAAAACGGGACACTGCAAGGTGAAATTTTTCGTACGTGGGAAGATATTTCCATCTGTGTATTATTTATTACCCACGAGTAAAAAATTCTACTCAACCACCAAGATGCAAAGAATGACACCTGGTATCAACTCCAGTGTGTATGTATTAGAATGGAAGTGTGAATATTTGCAGTGAATAATAGCCCAAAACTCCTAGTTAGGTGGGGTAAAGGAGAAACCAACCACTACACATCATATTTCCTCTCTTATTGTTCCATTTCACTCACTTCCCCGGTACCGTCTTGCTATTCTTCTTCCAAAAGTTCTTGCCATTCTGGGGGTCCACTGATTGCATCTTACGCGGACTAGACACCGAGAAAAGAAGCCAAAACTGCGGCGAGATGGAGTTTCACACACAACACTCCTCCATGTTTGCCAACACTCTGACGGGCTTCACACACTTAAACACTTTACTAACATTTTACACTTGAGGCACAAAGTTTCACATTCGGTTTTACGGAATATTTTTACGTATAATTAAATGGTATGGAAAAACCTCATATGTCTACTAGTTCACAGATGATACATAAATAGCTAATGGAAGCCCCAATTATCTGCTATTTTACATATGGTACACGTGAAGGTTTTTACTAGTAAAGAAAAGAAAAGAAAAAAAAAACACATGCGCTAGTTCACACATGGTACACAAAAAGTTTACTCGGTGAGGCCAATTTTTTATTGTGAAATGTGACAGTTCCAGGGAGAGAGGTAAAATAATATCAGAAGGTTCCGTTGATAAGTGCAAAAGCAACAAACACAACATTGTCAATAATAATAGTCACGTTAAACAATTAAAATAAAATTTATCATGACAGGCAAAACAAATAAATTGATCAAAATCACTATTATCGCTCATAAAATGAAACATATCGCTAGGTAGAGGGATGGAAACACTGAGCTCTATAAGCACTTGTAGCTCAGTGGATGGGATAGACTTCCGTTTTATAATACAAGTGTATATCATATATGTCGTAGTGTGATTTTACTTGTATTAATGTGTTGAACTTATATATCTTAAATGTATTTGTGTTTTATGTAGTAGTAGTATCAACAATGAATGACGTGTCACAACGCTTCGAGTGTCGCAACCTTGGCTCTAAGTCAAAAATTGTCAACATTTTCATCATGACTAGTTCGAGGTAATCGTCATGTGTTTCTAACTATTTTCTACTTTCTCTGATGATATTGTAAGTGCCTTTGTAACCTACCCGTTCATGGGAATTTACACTCACTATATTACTATTATGATGAAGTACGGTAATGTCATAAAAATGTAATATAGTTAAAATACAAAAACCAATTTAAGTTACAGATGGAGATCATCATAGGGGAAACTTATATTAATACAAAGTTACATTTCAGCACCAATGAAGGCCGTGGGGGGGCTCTGAAGTATTTTACATGAATCAGTGACTGTGGACAATGAAGTAAGTTCGTCATTTTAGGGGGAAACTTCCCTACATACAGTTTTATAACGTTCGTAGAACAGGATGGAGTTTTAGTAGTCGTGTCGTGAAATTTTATTAATAAAATTAATTGTAGTGTGTGTATGTGTGTGTGAAAAGTTACAATTAATCTGCTGACATCTTTACTCACTTTAATGTGACGTCAAGAAGTTTTGGCTTGTGATTTACGACTGGTTATTGTGTTGATTTGTGTTATTTTCGGCCAAACCACGTACAGTACTTTGTGTGACGTCCAGTAATTATTTATTCGTGTATTATTACAGTATCAGCTGACACAACCTGACAGTCGAAAAAGTATATAATATTATTGGATATAGATAGTTACCCCATAATGATTCTAGTGGTACTCGGTAGTTGTTGTTGTTGTTGTTGTTCTCCCGGGGCAGAATGGCCTCCTGCCCGACAGACACTCTGGTCGCAGTGAAAAAACAAATAGATGAGGGGCTGGCCCTATAATTATGTCTGGGCTACCGAAGCAAATCCCAGGGAAATGGGACAGAGCTTATTGGACCAAGGAGTCTGGGGGCCTCCGACCACCAGTGAGATTGGGGGGAAGGTCTTTGATCTCACAGCCACAATATTCACAGAGAATAAAGTTAGCCCCGGTAGTGATTGTAGGTAGTCCACAGGTGCTGCTCATTAATCAACAACATGGTCTGTCTACACTCTACACTACATATTGTAGGTAAAGTGATACACCTGTCAATCCATATTTTTCTTTGTATAGCCGAATTAACTAGCCAACCCTCGTCCACTTGGCTGGCTCTGATTGTCTAGTTAGCCCAGACTCTAGCTCCAATCACCGCTCTCCTCATGTGTATTGGATAGTGAAGATTTTTTTTTTTTTTTTTTTTTTTTTTTTTTTTTTTTGTAGGTGGGTAGTGAGAAGATGTGAAGTTAGTAGAGATGATGTGACAAAATATGCTTTCCTAGGTAGTGCAGATCGATTTGAAATGGGTTGTAGTTATTTGCATAGTGAAGTTTTTAAATGTAGTGGATATAGTGATGATGGGATTTTTTTTTATGGTAGTGAAGAAACTAGTCTACTATCCATGCACACCTTCATAAATCTTAACTACTAAGTAACTAACATCATAACTATCCTTCTTACATCTTAACTATATAATCGCTCCATCATATATCTTCACTACTCACCAATACATATAGATTTTGTGCATGGGTGTGTGTGAGTGAGTTTAAGGGGGTGCGGGTGTAGGGGACAGGCTTGGGGGGGGGGGTTGGGGGTGCGGGAATATGGGGACAGGCTTGGGTGCGGGAATAGGGGGACGGGCTTGGGGGGGGTAGAAAGCCTGTCCCCTATTCCCACATTCCCCTAACCCCCCCCCAAGCCTGTCCCCTTACTCCCGCACCCCTCGAAACCCCCCCAAGTTTCTCCCATACTCCCGCACCCCCCTAAGCCTCCCCTAGCCTGTCCCCCTACCCCCGCACCCCCTTAACTTACATTACCCACCTATATAACAGCCGATATAAACTAAATACAATAAATGAAACCGAGGGTCATCAAGATATTGTAAGTGAAGGAACAAAGGCAAGGTCATCAGATCTGTAATGTTGCATGATATTTATTATATACAGTAGATGCAGTTGATGTCATGCAAATTGTCGCGAGCTAAATTTGGCGTGAAATTACAAAATATTAGAATTCTATTGTGTGAAGTTATTAAAAAAAAGTATCTAGCGTTAATATGTTGAACAGCTCTTAATAATATCGTACGTACAGGTTACAATCAAGCCTAAAGGTAAACAAGCGTACCAGACTAAACATCTTACCCAACTTATTAGCGTATATAACACGGTGTGATATTGATTCTGATAACACAGTATAGTAGGAATGGGGGTTCTGTAGGGGTAGTAGTTGGGATGCAAGCTGTCTGTCTGTCTGTCTCCTTAAGGGGGTGCGAGAATAGGGGGACAGGCTTGGGGGGGGGGGGTTAGGGGGTGCGGGAGTAGGGGGACAGGCTTTGGGGGGATTTTAGGGGGGTGCGGGAGTAGGGGGACAGGCTTGGAGGAGGGGGGGGGTTAGGGGGTTGCAGGAATAGGTTACAACAGGCTTTCTACTCCCCCTATTCCCTCCCCCCCCCCAGTCCTCCCCCCCCCGAGCCTGTCCCCTACTTCCGCACCCCCTTAAAAACTGCGGGCCATATGCCAGATTATTGGTGGTGTTTACGATGGCTCTGTTGTGTGGTTATAAGAGTCATTATACGGTTACCACATCATAGTCAACACCACTAATAATATTCTATAGGCATATGGTCCAATTGTCTCGCCTCATGATTTGTCTCATTCTACCGTTTATTCCAAGTGGTGTGGCTAATGAGAATAAATATGATGGTCTGGTAACACTGATTGAGAAATATAAGAAAGAAGACTGTGCAATTAAGGTCCGATTGATCTTTTACCACAGACAGAGAGATAGACAGACAGAATACAAGCACGAACGAAAAAGGAAATGAGGGACAATTAAAGCTAAAAAAAAAAATGGATTGGTTGTTGTGGTCCGAAGGGGCTGAATGTATCTAGGGAGGATATTAAACAAAAGGACAATATAAAACTACGAAAAAAAAAAAAAAAAAAAAAAAAAAACCAGTGACAGTAACTCATAATGTCTGGTTCATTAAGGGGGGTGCGGGGGGGGGGACTGGGGGGTGCGGGAGTAAGGGGACAGGCTTGGGGGGGGGGGTGTTAGGGGGGTGCGGGAATAGGTTACAACAGGCTTTCTACCCCCCCCAAGCCTCTCCCCCTATTCTCGCACCCTCCAACCCCTCCCCCTCCCCCAAGCCTGTCCCCAACTCCCGCACCCCCTTAATGAACTAACAAACAAAATAACAAATATGCTTTTAAAATAACTGCAATTTTATCTTATCATATTATTATTATTATCATTATTATTATTATTATTATTATTATTATTATTACTATTATTATTATTATCATTATCATTATTATTATTATTATTATTATTATTATTATTATCATTATTATTATTATTATTATTATTATTATTTAATTAGTTTTTATATATTTTTTTGTACATGTTGAAGTTTCTAGCTGAGTAAACTTGAGATATTTGCCTCATGGAATCTGGAGCTATTTGAAGTGGGTTACCCTGTCGTCTGCCTCTTGTACTAAATGTGTTGGGTTTAGGTACAGCCACAATCAAATAACCACAGACACTTTCCTTCCATCGTAGTAAATATCTTGGTAATAAAGAATAACACGTGTATGATTTTGCAGCACCTCATAATAATAATAATATCCACCGACACTTTCCTTCCATCGTTGTAAATATCTTGGTAATAAAGAACAACACGTGTATGATTTTGCAGCACCTCATAATAATAATAATAATAATAATATCCACCGACACTCTCCTTCCATTGTAGTAAATATCTTGGCAATAAAGAACAACACGTGTATGATTTTGCAGCACCTCATAATAATAATAATAATAATAATAATAATATCCACCGACACTTTCCTTCCATCGTAGTAAATATCTTGGTAATAAAGAACAACACGTGTATGATTTTGCAGCACCTCATAATAATAATAATAATAATAATAATAATAATAATAATAATAATAATATCCACCAACACTTTCCTTCCATCGTTGTAAATATCTTGGTAATAAAGAACAACACGTGTATGATTTTGCAGCACCTCATAATAATAATAATATCCACCGACACTTTCCTTCCATCGTAGTAAATATCTTGGTAATAAAGAACAACACGTGTATGATTTTGCAGCACCTCATAATAATAATAATAATAATAATAATATCCACCGACACTTTCCTTCCATCGTTGTAAATATCTTGGTAATAAAGAATAACACGTGTATGATTTTGCAGCACCTCATAATAATAATAATATCCACCGACACTTTCCTTCCATCGTTGTAAATATCTTGGTAATAAAGAACAACACGTGTATGATTTTGCAGCACCGCATAATAATAATAATAATAATAATAATAATAATAATATCCACCGACACTTTCCTTCCATCGTAGTAAATATCTTGGTAATAAAGAACAACACGTGTATGATTTTGCAGCACCTCATAATAATAATAATTGAGGGGGCTGAGTTGACGTAAGGTGTTGTTGTATGATTATATTTTGATATGATATTGATTTATTTGCACGATGGAAGGAAGGAAGGAAGGTGTCGGTGGATATTTGATTGTGGCTGTACAGTGTTGGCAAATCCCTGGAGCAACTGATTCCTTCCTCCAAACTATTCCAAGCAACAACAGAACACCATTATTTTTGTTCATCTGGTCCTGTTTCCTGGCATACTTTGGAGGAATCAAGGCACTCCAATGTACCAAAAGTGAATTACCCTCTTAATAAAAGCCTTATTTTAGAGGTGGGTTAATTAAATAGACTCATTGCTTCTTGTACCGAATGTGTTCGGTTTTAGGCACACTCTTAATTAAGGGGGTGCGGGAATAGGGGACAGGCTTGGGGGGGGGGGGTTTGGGGTGTGTGGGAGTAGGGGGACAGGCTTGGGGGGGTTTTGGGGTGTGTGGGAGTAGGGGGACAGGCTTGGGGGGGGGGGTTAGGGAGGTGCGGGAGTAGGGGACAGGCTTTTTACCCACCCCAAGCCTGTCCCCCTATTCCCGCACCCCCCGCACCCCACCCCCCCAAGTCTTTCCCCTACTCCTGCACCCTCTTAAGGACCCTATGATCTTGGGCCGTATTCAAGAACATACATACATTCGTGGTGCATAGGGTGGTGTGGTACGATGGCTCCATTAGACAAACAACAGAGTCATCGTACCGGTACCACACCATCGTATACACCACGGATGGTCTTGAAAATACAGCACCTTGTATAAGAGTTGGTGGCTTCTGATTCCTCCAAAGTATGCCATGAAACAGGACCAGATGAACAAAAATAACAGGACCAGATGAACAAAAATAACAGGACCAGATGAACAAAAATAACAGGACCAGATGAACAAAAATAACAGGACCAGATGAACAAAAATAACAGGACCAGATGAACAAAAATAACAGGACCAGATGAACAAAAATAACAGGACCAGATGAACAAAAATAACAGGACCAGATGAACAAAAATAACAGGACCAGATGAACAAAAATAACAGGACCAGATGAACAAAAATAACAGGACCAGATGAACAAAAATAACAGGACCAGATGAACAAAAATAACAGGACCAGATGAACAAAAATAACAGGACCAGATGAACAAAAATAACAGGACCAGATGAACAAAAATAACAGGACCAGATGAACAAAAATAACAGGACCAGATGAACAAAAATAACAGGACCAGATGAACAAAAATAATGGTGTTCTGTTGTTTGGAATTGGTTTGGAGGATTCAGTTGCTCCAGATTTACCAACACAACATTTCCCCCTAAAAAAGTAATGATTGAGTGACCATAATTTTTGGAACCCCCTAAGGTGTGTATGTATGTATGTATGTATGTGTTGATTGAAATAATTATGACCTTGCTCTAGTACCTCCCCCCCCTCCCCCTCCCCCACCCCCACCCCCCGACTACACACACACACACACACACACACACACACGTAGTTAAAGCACATAATGAATTCTGCAATAAAAACTTGTAATAATAAAGTTGTGAGTGTGTGTACAACCTTTACACACACACACACACACACACACACAGACACATGATAAAGTTGTGAGTGTGTGTACAACCTTTACACACACACAAACACACACACACACACACACGATAAAGTTGTGAGTGTGTGTACAACCTTTACACACACACACACACACACACATACTCACATACACACACACAGACACACACACACACACAGACACACACACACACACATAATAAAGTTGTGAGTGTGTGTACAACCTTTACACACACACACACACACATACACACACACACACACACACATGATAAAGTTGTGAGTGTGTGTACAACCTTTACATACACACACACACACACACATACACACATGATAAAGTTGTGAGTGTGTGTACAACCTTTACACACACACACACACACACACACATACAATAAATACCAATAATATTATAGTAATGAGTATCAATACAAACAAGACATAGACATTATAATAGTTAACATCAGTTTGTATGAGAGAGATGGAATACTGAATACTTCATGGAGAATTAACATATAGAGAGATATTTTGTTTATGTTGTGAGGCCCATGCAAGTTGAGGGGAGATTATCTTTGGAGGGAATGAAGACACTCCAATGTAATCCTCCAAACTATTCCAAGCAACACAACAAACACCATTATTTTTGTTTATCTGGTCCTGTTTCCTGGCATACTTTGGAGGGAATCAAGGCACTCCAATGTAACAAAAGTGAATTTATACCTAACCTTATGGGGCAAGTTTTGTGTTGGTAAATCTGGAGCAACTGAATCCTCCAAACTATTCCAAGCAACACAACAAACACCATTATTTTTGTTCATCTGGTCCTGTTTCATGGCATACTTTGGAGGGAATCAAGGCACTCCAATGTACCAAAAAAGAAATATCACTTTAAGGATAGGTTAATTCCCTTTTTGGTACATTGGAGTGCATTGATTCCTCCAAAGTATGCCAGGAAACACGACCAGATGAACAAAAATAATGGTGTTTGTTCTGTTGTTGCTTGGAATAGTTTGGAGGATTCAGTTGCTCCAGATTTACCAACACAAAACATCCCCGGGAATAGGGGGACAGGCTTGAGGTGGGTAGAAAGCCTGTCCCCTATTTCCGCACCCCCCTAAGCCCCCCCAAACCTGTCCCCTACTCCTGCACCCCCTAACCCCACCCCCCAAGCCTGTCCCCCTACTCCCGCACCCCCCTAAGCCCCCTCAAGCCTGTCCCCCTACTCACGCACCCCCCTAAGCCCCCCCAAGCCTGTCCCCCTACTACCGCACCCCCCTAAATCCCCAAAGTATGCCAGGAAACAGGACCAAGTTAAAAAAAATAATGGTGTTGTGTTGCCTGGAAGAGTTTGAGGGAATCCATTGCTCCAGATTTTCAACAAAGGACCCCCTGTGTGATGATGTATGAGACTTGGTGGTGGCTTCTGATTCCTCCTGATTATGCCACGAAACAAGCTTCTTCAATATAGGTGTGTGTTTGTGTGTGTGTATGATTGTATGTGTGTGTTTGTGTGTGTGTATGATTGTATGTGTGTGTTTGTGTGTGTGTGTGTGTGTGTGTAAAGGTTGTACAAACACTCACAACTTATCATGTGTGTGTGTGTATGATTGTATGTGTGTGTGTGTGTGTGTGTGTATGATTGTATGTGTGTGTGTGTATGATTGTATATGTGTGTCT
>JAWQEG010000838.1:120000-137333 GCA_033782935.1 Petrolisthes cinctipes
GTTGTGCTTTGGCCTCTCTGGAATACAAAGGACCTACAATTATAAGGTGCCAATTCCGCAGTGGTTTGTTTTGGTTTGCAAGCACACTAACGAAAGAAACTTAACTGTGTAAATGGCTCATGAGTGAATTATTGGATGAATTTGATGACTCCACTATGAAACTATGGTAAAAATGCAACTAACTACCTGACAGATTTTGTGGATATGGAGACTGAGTTTGTTGTTGGATATAATTATAAAACTGACAAGATTAGTGTGGTTGGTTGGGGAGGATCATAACAAACCAAAGCCACTGTGGAATCGACCCTAATAACAGTCTACTCTAAGCTTGGTGGTGGTGGTCCTAGCGAGGCTGGGCCCAGGTGAAGGAAAGTATAGTAAAGAAGAAAGGAGTGATTATGATTGTTTCGAAGGACAGAGAAATTAAAGAATATATATAATTTTTTTTTTTTTTTTTTTTTTTTTTTCGTGATGGTGCCCTAAAGGTTCATTAAACAAATTCACATAGAAATTATTATAAACATATACAGCTTTCATATGAGATAATAATTATGTTTGAAGTAATTAACACCAAACGATTTTATGACACGAGAAAAACTGTACTGTTGTAATTTTATGTTTGTTTGTTTGTTTGTTTGTTTGTTTGTTACTTTAGCTTAAGACGATATAATTTTAGAATGATAGAGTGTGTGTATGTGGAGAAATGTATAGTACTGTACGTGTGTATGTGTATATGTGTGTATATGTGGAGAAGTGTACGTGTGTGTATGTAAAGTGTACTAATGTGTGTGTGTGCATGTGGAGAAGTGTACGTGTGTGTGTGTGTATGTGGAGAGGTGTACGTGTGTGCATGTAAAGAAGTGTAGTGTACGTGTGTGTATGTGGAGAGGTGTACGTGTGTGCATGTAAAGAAGTGTAGTGTACGTGTGTGTATGTGGAGAGGTGTATGTGTGTGCATGTAAAGAAGTGTAGTGTACGTGTGTGTATGTGGAGAGGTGTATGTGTGTGCATGTAAAGAAGTGTAGTGTACGTGTGTGTATGTGGAGAGGTGTATGTGTGTGCATGTAAAGAAGTGTAGTGTACGTGTGTGTATGTGGAGAGGTGTATGTGTGTGCATGTAAAGAAGTGTAGTGTACGTGTGTGTATGTGGAGAGGTGTACGTGTGTGCATGTAAAGAAGTGTAGTGTACGTGTGTGTATGTGGAGAGGTGTATGTGTGTGCATGTAAAGAAGTGTAGTGTACGTGTGTGTATGTGGAGAGGTGTACGTGTGTGCATGTAAAGAAGTGTAGTGTACGTGTGTGTATGTGGAGAGGTGTACGTGTGTGCATGTAAAGAAGTGTAGTGTACGTGTGTGTGTGTATGTGGAGAGGTGTACGTGTGTGCATGTAAAGAAGTGTAGTGTACGTGTGTGTATGTGGAGAGGTGTACGTGTGTGCATGTAAAGAAGTGTAGTGTACGTGTGTGTGTGTATGTGGAGAGGTGTACGTGTGTGCATGTAAAGAAGTGTAGTGTACGTGTGTGTATGTGGAGAGGTGTACGTGTGTGCATGTAAAGAAGTGTAGTGTACGTGTGTGTATGTGGAGAGGTGTACGTGTGTGCATGTAAAGAAGTGTAGTGTACGTGTGTGTATGTGGAGAGGTGTATGTGTGTGCATGTAAAGAAGTGTAGTGTACGTGTGTGTGTTGTGTGGTGTCTGTGAGTGTTGTCAAAATGTTAAGTCAGATAGCAACACGTAGAGGACTGACTGAAGGTGGTTGGTAGGTAGGTAGGTAGGTTAGCAGGTAGGTAGGTAGGTTGGTAGGTAGGTTGGCAGGTAGGTAGGTTGGTAGGTAGATTGGCAGGTAGGCAGGTAGGTAGGTAGGTTGGCAGGTAGGTTGGCAGGCAGGTTGGCAGGTTGGCAGGTATGTTGGTAGGTTGGTAGGTAGGTTGGCAGGTAGGCAGGTAGGTTGGTAGGTTGGTAGGCAGGTTGGCAGGCAGGTAGGTTGGTTGGCAGGTTGGCAGGTTGGTAGGTTGGCAGGTTGGTTGGTAGGTAGGTTGGCAGGTAGGTAGTTTGGCAGGTTGGCAGGTAGGCAGGTAGGTTAGCAGGTAGGCAGGTAGGTTGGCAGGTTGGCAGGCAGGCAGGTTGGCAGGCAGGTAAGTTGGTAGGTAGGTTGGCAGGTAGGTAGGTTGGTAGGTAGGCAGGTTGGCAGGCAGGTAGGTTGGTTGGTAGGTTGGCAGGTAGGCAGGCAGGTAGGTTGGCAGGTTGGTAGGTAGGTTGGCAGGTAGGCAGGTAGGTTGGCAGGTAGGCAGGTAGGTTGGCAGGTAGGCAGGTAGGTTGGTAGGTAGGTTGGCAGGTTGGTAGGTAGGTTGGCAGGTAGGTAGGTTGGCAGGCAGGTAGGTTGGTTGGTCGTGCATCCCTTCCTTTCCTTCCATGCACCTGCTGCTGTTGCCTCTTCCTTGCATCTCATCACAACAAACCTCAACACAACCACATATACAATTTCCCCAAATAAATGGCCACGTCCCGCGCTGCCTAAACACGAGCGTGGGGCGTCATAAAACAGACCCAAAATGTATCTAGTATAATGCTGAAGGCCGCTCTAAAAAAAAAAAAAAAAAAAAAAAAAAAAGAGAGAGAGAGAGAGGAGCCAAACACGAACCAGACTGGGAGCCGGTTGCCAGTTTAGCGCCTGTTCTAAACCTCAAGTCGTAAATTAACGATTTTTGTGAGTGCTTTGCTTTTTAGAATAACTATATATTAGATCATGTTGTTATAATTTCTACCCACGAAAAAAAATTATATATATACAGGCATTACTCTATATATTAATTTTAGTATATATATATATATATATATATATATATATATATATATATATATATATATATATATATATATATATATATATATATATAAGAATTCTTAATACGTAGAGTACCATACCAAGGAAATAATACATATGCATTAACAGGCATAAAGAAACTGTTAAATTGTCGTTATTTACAGGAATAGAATGGAGCGTAATAACACCATCGTCGTTGTCATCCTTTTTGCCCTCAACGCCCCAAGCCTGTCACACCAATTACTAGATCAACATTAAATTTGAGGATTTATTGGTGCCACCACAAGATAACGACATTCGCAGCTAATTCCTTTATCAGCCAATATTTCTCCAACCCGACCGTAAAAATGACAACCTCCTACAGTTACGCCAGGTACCTCAAGACCACAAAAAAAAAAAAAAAAAAAAAAAAAAAACACACACACACACACACACAAGCCAGAGAAAAAAATATAAAAGATGCCGTAAAACCTGCAAGCAAGCACTCTGTTCAAGGCCCCGTGTTTAGGGAGGCATTTATTTATCTCAAGAGGTCGGTCGGTCGGTTGGTTGGTTGGATATATTGATGGAATGGAACAGCTGTAATTTAACCAGTCGTGCATGCAGTCTTCCCAAACACCAATAACAAGTAAACAAACCATCCATACATGAGACTATATTATAGGGACATACATACATACATACATACATAGCCAATCTCTATAAATAAATAAATAAATAAATAAATAAATAAATAATAATGGGTGATTCTTTCTAAAAGTCCATATAATTAATTTTATAGCTATAGAATGCACGATACTTCTTTCTATTTTTTATAATTTTATTTTATTTAATTTTTTTTTTTGACGCGCTATATTACACTATCAAAGAGAAGGAGAAAAGCAGAGCCGGCCAGCACAGGGTAATAAAACGTTTATACGACTCCATAACTGAACCATCAAGTCTTGGGTTGCGGATACCTCTCCACCAAGTTAGGAGGAGGAATATGTTATGTTTTGATGTTGTACAAGATGATGATTAATGAGTCGGTGGTGGTGGGGGCTACAACACTATATTATTATTAGTATGCATGTGTCTGACCTTGTTATTATTATTATTATTATTATGCATGTGTCTGCCATTGTTATTATTATTATTATTATTATTATTATTAGTATGCATGTGTCTGACCTTGTTGTTGTTGTTGTTAAGTGTTGTTGTTGTTATTATTATTATTAGTATGCATGTGTCTGACCTTGTTGTTGTTGTTGTTGTTATTGTTGTTAAGTGTTGTTGTTATTATTATTATTATTAGTATGCATGTGTCTGACCTTGATATTATTATTATTATTATTATTATTATTATGTCTGCCTTTGTTGTTTTCTTTGTTATTATTATTGTTATTATTATTATGTCTGCCTTTTTTGTTTTTGTTGTTATTATTATTATTATTATTATTATGCATGTGTCTGCCATTGTTATTATTATTATTATTATTATGCATGTGTCTGCCCTTGTTCTTGTTAAGTGTTATTATTATTATTATTATTATTATTATTATTATTATTGTACACGTCTGTTGGCCTGGAACCAACACAAGCTGAATAAAACATGAGTATGAATTATTCACATAAATTATAATTATATAGTATAGAAAAAAGTAGGATAGTCCCAAGTATGAAAAACTGAAATTAACGTTTACTATTATTATTATTATTATTATTATTATTATTATTATTATTATTATTATTATTATTATTATTATTACCCAACACATTCATGGCACATAATAATCACCAGAGAATGGTCTGCGTATATTATTATTATTATTATTATTATTATTATTATTATTATCATCTAGCAGGTTTGTTAGTGGTATGAGTATATAATAGGCAATAAGTCTTCCAAAAAGTGGCGGGAAACAGACTACTTTATTATCATTATTATTATTATTATTATTATTATTATTATTATGACATATTATTATTATTATCATTATCATTATCATGACATATTATTATTATTATTATTATTATTATTATGACATATTATGACATATTATTATTATTATTATTATCATTATCATGACATATTATTATTATTATTATTATCATCATCATTATTATGACATTATTATTATTATTATGACATATTATTATTATTATCATCATTATTATGACATATTATTATTATTATCATTATTATTATTATTATTATTATTATTATTATTATCTTGGTTCCTGATACAGTTTGGAGGAATCAGTAACATCCAATTCCCAGACAAAATTCTACTTGGCATCATCCATAACCGTTGGAGCAGCCTCATGTGTTTAACAGGAGTGGGGGGGGGGGGGTGAAAGGAGGGGGTTGGATTGGGGGAGGGGGTGGTGGTGTTAAGTTAAGGATTAGGGGAGGGGGTGGTGGTGGTGAAAGGAGGGGATTGGATTGGGGGAGGGAGGGATGGTGGTGAAAGGAGGGGGTTGGATTGGGGGAAGGAGGGGTGGTGGTGGTGAAAGTGGGGGAGTTGGATTGGGGGGAGGGGTGGTGGTGGTGGTGTAAGTGGGGGAGTTGGATTGGGGGGAGGGGTGGTGGTGGTTGGATTGAAGGAGGGGATAGGTTGGGTTGGGTTGGATTGTATTGAGGGAGGGTTGGGTTGGGTTGGATTGTATTGAGGGAGGGTTGGGTTGGGTTGGGTTGTATTGAGGGAGGGTTGGGTTGGGTTGGGTTGGATTGAGGGAGGGTTGGGTTGGGTTGGGTTGGATTGAGGGAGGGTTGGGTTGGGTTGGGTTGTATTGAGGGAGGGTTGGGTTGGGTTGGGTTGTATTGAGGGAGGGTTGGGTTGGGTTGGGTTGGATTGAGGGAGGGTTGGGTTGGGTTGGGTTGGATTGAGGAAGGGTTGGGTTGGATTGGATTGAGGGAAGGGGATGGATGGTAGGCGTGTCCAAACCTAACCTAACCTAACCCAACCCAACCCAACCCAACCCAACCCAACCCAACCCAACCCAACCCAACCCAACCCAACCCAACCTAACCTAACCTAACCTAACATAACATAACCAAACCTAACCTAACCTAACCTAACGTAACCTAACCAAACCTAACCTAACCTAACCTAACACCAAGACGGTCTATGTTATCAGGATGAAGGTCTTATTTTAGTCTCGTCTCACCCAACGCTCGGTTAATTAAGGGGGTGCGGGAGTAGGGGACAGGCTTGGGGGGTGCGGGAATAGGGGGACAGGCTTGGAGGGGGGGTAGAAAGCCTGTAACCTATTCCCATACACCCCTAATCCCCCCCCCCCAAGCCTGTCCCCCTACTCTCGCAACCCCCAAAACCCCCCCAAGCCTGTCCCCTTATTTTCGCACCCCTTAAGCCTGTCCCCCTACTCCCGCACCCCCCTAAACCCCCCCAAACCTGTCCCTCTATTCCCGAACCCCCCCAAGCCTGTCCCCCTACTCCCGCAACCCCCAAAACCACCCCCCAAGCCTGTCCCCCTATTCCCGCGCCCCCTTAAACCGAATGCAGGAAAGAGATAACGTACGTAAACACTTTTGGTACAGTCGGCCTCAGGAATTCGTAAACACCACTAGTGTCACATCAATTAAGACTTCGTAACAGCTGGAAAATTTTAGTACATTATTTTCCTAACATCAAACAAACATTTTTTCTAGTAAAGTATTTGGCTAATACTTGAATCAGTCAGTCAGCAGAACAACAATGTCTACAATATATATATGTATGCAAAGTAAACACGTACCACTTTTAAGGAGGAAGTACAGTGTTGGTAAATCTGGAGCAACTGATTCCTCCAAACTATTCCAAGCAACAGGCCAGCATTATTATTGTCCATCTGCTGGTCCTGTTTCCTGGCATACTTTGGAGGAATTATGACACTCCAATGTAACAGAAGTGAATTACCCTCTTAATTAACCAATGCTCTGTGTACGAATTCCTGTGGCCGACTGTACATTATAATATTATAGAGTGTCTTGTGTCCTCCAATGTATATCAGAAAACAAATCAACAACAAACATATATAGTGGTGACCTGTTCTTCATTTTTAATTAAGGGGGTGCCGGAATAGGGGGACAGGCTTTAGGGGGGGGGTTTAGGGGGGTGCGGGAGTAGGGGGACAGGCTTGGGGGGTGCGGGAGTAGGGGGATAGGCTTGGGGGGGTGTTTAAGGGGGTGCGGGAGTAGGGGACAGGTTTGGGGGTGCGGGAGTAGGGGGACAGGCTTGGGGGGTGCGGGCTTAGGGGGACAGGCTTGGGGGGGGGTGCGGGAATAGGGGGACAGGCTTGGGGTGGGTAGAAAGCCTGTAACCTATTCCCGCACCCCCCTAACCCCTCCCCCCCCCAGCCTGTCCCCTTACTCCCGCACCCCCCAAGCCTGTCCCCCTACTCCCGAACCCCCCAAAGCCTGCCCCCTACTCCCGCACCCCCCAAGCCTGTCCCCCTATTCCCGCACCCCCTTAATTAAGAAGGAAGAACCCCCCCGAGCTATAACTTCACTCTAACCACAAATCCTACAGTGGGTATTTTCACAGAGTATAGCCAATAAATACAATAACATCCTATAATAATAACAACAATAATAATACCAGTAAATATTCCGACCATGCACCTTCCATCAACTCAACAACAACAACAACATCATTCCTATCTATTCCACTCATTCCTCTATATAGCTCATCTACTCAACAACATCATCATCATCAATCCCATCTATTCCACTCATTGCTCTATATAGCCCATCAACTCAACAACAACAACATCATTCCTATCTATTCCACTCATTGCTCTATATAGCCCATCAACTCAACAACAACAACATCATTCCTATCTATTCCACTCATTGCTCTATATAGCCCATCAACTCAACAACAACATCATCATCATTCCTATCTATTCCACTCATTGCTCTATATAGCCCATCAACTCAACAACAACATCATCATTCCTATCTATTCCACTCATTCCTCTATATAGCCCATCAACTCAACAACAACATCATCATTATTCCTATCTATTCCACTCATTCCTCTATATAGCCCATCAACTCAACAACAACATCAACATCATTCCTATCTATTCCACTCATTGCTCTATATAGCTGTGTATAGTTCTACAGCCCACGCCTATTTATTTTCTCACTTCCAAATTTCATAGCATGGGGATATGTTGAAGTTACTGTTATATACCCTACGTTTACTGGTCTCTTAAAGGGGGAAGTGGTGGGGGGTGAAGGGTAGGGGGTAAATTATTATAGTCCTTCAAAGTATGTCAGAAAACAGGATTAGATTAACCAGGATAATAATGGTGGTGGTCTATTGTTGTTGTTTGGAATATTATAGTTGGTATCAGTTGCTCGTTGCAGTATTACCACCAACAGGATCAGATTAGCCAAGATAATAATGGTGGTTATCTGTTGTTGTTTGGAATATTATAGTTGGTATCAGTTGCTCGTTGCAGTATTACCACCAACAGGATCAGATTAGCCAAGATAATAATGGTGGTTATCTGTTGTTGTTTG
The DNA here is from genome assembly GCA_033782935.1 of Petrolisthes cinctipes. Classification (NCBI taxonomy): domain Eukaryota; kingdom Metazoa; phylum Arthropoda; class Malacostraca; order Decapoda; family Porcellanidae; genus Petrolisthes; species Petrolisthes cinctipes. Next base: position 128,336 of record JAWQEG010000838.1, read on the forward strand.
GAATATTATAGTTGGTATCAGTTGCTCCTTGCAGTATTACCACCAACAATGTACTAACCCCACCCCCTTCCACCTCCTCTCTCCCCCCCTCCCTTAATTAAAAATCCTGTGATTAATGGTGTATGAAAATTGGAGGCTTCTGATTCCTCCTGACTATGCCACCAAAAAAGCTCCTTCCATATAGGTGTGTGTGTGCGTGCGTGTGTGTTTCGTGGCAATATTTGAAGGACTCATTTACCTCCAATTTTCTTAACTACTTCACAGGGTTCATTAAAAACCTGTAATTTTTTCTGTTAAATGTTGTTGTTGTTGTTGTTGTTGTCTATGTAATGAGTGGCAATAACGTCATGGTTTATAATTGGGCAGTATATATATTTAGATAATCTATATATTTTATTTATTTTTTTATTTAAACTATTTATATATATATATTTCTTGTGGGTGTGGGTGGGTGTGGGTGTGGGTGTGGGTGAGGGTGGTGAGGGTGTGGTTGTGGGTGTGGGTGTGGGTGTGGGTGAGGGTATGAGTGAGGGTGTGGGTGTGGGTGAGGGTGTGGGTGTGGGTGTGGGTGTGGGTGGGTGAGGGTGTGGGTGAGGGTGAGGGTGGGGGTGGGTGTGGGTGTGGGTGTGGGGGTGGGTGTGGGTATGAGTGAGGGTGTGAGTAGTGAGGGTTGAGGTGTGGGTGTGGGTGTGGGTGTGAGTGGGTGTGGATGTGGGTGTGGGTGAGGGTGGGGGTGTGGGTGTGGATGAGGGTGTGAGTGGGTGAGGGTGAGGGTGAGGGTGTGGGTGTGGGTGAGGGTGTGGGTGGGTGAGGGTGGGTGATGGTGAGGGTGAGGGTGAGGGTGTGGGTGTGGGTGTAGGTGAGGGTGTTGTGTTCAGCCATCTAAATTGGTCTCAGGATATTTTGAGTCAGATAAATTGTAAAGTGAACAATTTACGGTTATTGGTCAGATTAAACCAGTTGGGAACACAGAATTAACAAGAGCAACTTTTTTACTTTTGTACAATAGATAACATTGTGTTGTACAGAATATTATACATTCTTTTACAACAGATAACATACTGTTGTACATACATAATATTATACATATTTTTATACAACATATAATATCAATATAATGCATAATATTAAACATATTTTTATACAAGATATAATATTAATGTTGTGCATAATATTATACATTTTTATACAACATATAATAGTAATGTAGTGCATAATAATATTACACATATTTATACATCAGATAAAATATTACACAATATTATCCAATTTTTTCACTTTCTTTACTGATTCCTCCAAACTATTCCAAGCAACAGACCATGACCATTATTTATGTCCATTTGGTCCTACATGTTCATTACCTCATATACTTTGGAGGAATCAAGGTACTCCATTATACACACAGTATATATATATATATAATATCAATTAATATTTTCATCAGTGTAATGGAATAATGAGAGTGAAAGAGATCTAAAATAATTATATATATATGTCTAATTTCGTTCGAGATGCCTTGACACATTGCTGAAGGGGAGAAATTGTTGAGTATACTGGTACAGCCACAATCAAATATCCACCAACACTTTCCTTCCATCGTAGTAAATATCTTGGTAATAAAGAACAACACGTGTATGATTTTACAGCACCTCATAATAATAATTGAGGAGGTTGAGTTGACATAAGGTGTTGTTGTATGATTATATTTTGATATGATACTGATTTATTTACACGATGGAAGGAAGGAAGGTGTCGGTGGTTATTATGATTGTGGCTGTACTTGGATACCATAGTCACTAGTTCACCCGAGTTGAAACCCCAAATCTGAAGCAGTACTGTACCGGTATACCCACAGATTAAGGTATCGAAGCCTTTTTGTTAACTTCACTGTGAATCATGAACCCGTGTCGTTTAATTAAGGTGGTAATTCTTTTTTGGTACATTGGAGTGCCTTGATTCCTCCAAAGTATGACAGGAAACAGGACCAGAAGAGCAAAAATAATAATGTTCTGTTGCTTGGAATAGTTTGGAGGATTCAGTTGCTCTAGATTTACCAACACAAAATTTCCCCTCTTAAAACTGAAACACTTACTACAGTTTCACACCATACATACAGGGACCACATTACTAAGTTGCCTCAGGTTTACAGGTCAAGGTTTCATTCAAGGTTCACTGTGAGGCTTCAATACCTTATAATATAGTCCCTGGGTGTACTATTGTGTCACGAAGCAACTTAATTGGGTCTTTTAGAAATACAGCTGAATTGGTAACACTGTAACATGAAGTTGCTCTGCTGCCTGGTCTTTAGAAATACAGCTGAATTGGCAACACTATAATATGAAGATGTCCTAAGAAGTAAAGCTGCTGAATTGACAACAGTGTAATATGAATTTGGGATAACCTTCAATACATCCTTTAATTTAGGGTCAATATTTCAGGTTGGAGAGTGTGAATTAGATGTAGTAACTTGTGGTATATGTCTGGCAGGGTTAGAAAATAATGAACTCATAATAATTATTTAGTGGGTCGTGTGTTGTTCATTAATTAAGAGGGTAATAATTCACTTTTGGTACAGTCACGAGCACTAATGAATATACACATACAGCTTTGGTGGTTAATTGAAGCTTTGAACAGTCCACCGATTCACTAACGAACTAATTCCAATGGAGATATATTTTTAGTGTGCATTTATATTTACTGCATGCATGTGTCAAGGTATTCGAAGCAAGCACATCTACTATAGTAATTCCAATGGAGATGTGAGTGTGCATTTATATTTACTGCATGCATGTCTCAAGGTACGAAGCAAGCACACCCATGGATACTCATTATAGTGATCGTGACTGTACATACATTGGAGTGCCTTGATTCCTCCAAAGTATGCCATGCAGTTGCCAATTAATGTATGCTGACTCGTTGTTGCCTATAGAATTGTTTGGAGGAATCATTTGCTCTGGCCAGATTCATCCTCAACACACACTGTATACTTCTCTGTGAAAATAAACTCGTAAGGTGGTAACAGATTCCTCCAATTAAACTTTGCCATGAAACAGATTCTTATTATTAGTGACATTGAGGTCGTTTGTTTGTTTCTTGGTCTATAGTTTGGTGAATTTAGTAGCTCTCCAAAGGCTTCAATTCATTCACAAAGAAGAGCTATAGTGTCATTTTCCCCTTAATATGGTCCCTGTGATCGTGTATGAAAATTGGTGCATGGCTTTTGATTCCTTCTGACCATGCCACGAAACAAACTCCTTCCATATGTATATATAGAGAGAGAGGTGTGTGTGTTTCGTGGCAATATTTGAAGGACTCATTTACCTCCAATTTTCTGACTACATCACAGGGTCCCTTAATTAATCATTTCTCGCTTCAGACATATTATAAGTTCTATTATCTATGCAGTTTTATCATTAGTTTTAGAATGTTCAAATATTATAGTTGTGTGTGTGTGTGTGTGTGTGTGTGTTTGTTGTTGTTGTTGTAGTTGTTGACTCGCAAAAATACACCTGAGAATACATCTGTGTGTCTTGCGTGGATTATTATTATTATTATTATCATTATTATTATTATTAAAGGCAAGAAGGCCCTATAAGTGTCGTCACGTGTGAAGTAAAAGGAGTGAGAGGTCCAAAATCATGTCCAAGTTGACTATTTTCATCTCCCTTGCTCTTGTAAATCCAGCCACACCATTGATTAGGTATGGCCGAGGTGAATATTGCGTGTTATTTTGACGTGTTCTGGGCTTGGCAATACTGACCAGGGCCGGCGGCATCTGCTATAAAATGACCAAGTAGCAACTGACAGGGAGACGGAGGGAAAGGGAGGGACTTAGGGAGGGAGGGAAAGGGAAAGGGAGGGGCTTAGGGAGGGGGGAAGGGAGGGACTTGGGGAGAGAGAAAGGGAGGGACTCGGGGAGGGAGGGGGGAAGGGAGGGACTTAGGGAGGGAGGGAAAGGGAAAGGGAGGGACTTAGGGAGAGAGAAAGGGAAAGGGAGGGACTTAGGGAGGGGGAAAGGGAGGGACTTAGGGAGGGAGGGAGGGAAAGGGAGGGACTTAGGTAGGGGGATAGGGAGGGACTTAGGTAGGGGGATAGGGAGGGAAAGGGAGGGACTTAGGGAGGAAGGGAAAGGGAGGGACTTAGGGAGGGGGAAAGGGAGGGACTTAGGGAGGGAGGGGGAAAGGGAGGGATTTAGGGAGGGAGGGAAAGGGAAAGGGAGGGACTTAGGGAGGGAGGAAAAGGGAGGGACTTAGGGAGGGAGAAAGGGAGGGACTTAAAGAGGAAGGGAAAGGTAGGGACTTAGAGAGGGAAAGGGAGGGAAAGGGAAAGGGAGGGACTTAGAGAGGGAGGGAAAGGGAGGGACTTAGGGAGAGAGGGAAAGGGAGGGACTTAGAGAGGGGGAGGGAAGGAAGGAAGGACGACCTGTTGCAGCAGAGGTAGACTGGTGGTGTTGGTGGTGGTGGTGGTGGTGGTGGTAGAGTATAGAGTGCCTGCAGCTGCCAACCCCAACAGGTCCACCACATCCAGCTCTACTCGGCCGCTTCAGTCACCTTTCAGACCTGGGAGAGGGAGGATGTGAAGCATGGCGTTGGTCGGGGTTGTGCGTGTACTGCCTCTCCTTGTGTTGTTGTGTACCGAGTTTCATTTTATCCAGACCTCTAGCTTACCCAATCTCACCTGCAGTGTCAAGGTAAACGTATATATATATATTTGTGTGTTGATATGAGTTACCGTCCATTGCATTATAATATTTAGGGATTACTGATAACCACCTTGTAATAAAGTTGGTACTTACTCGATCGGATTGCCTCGTTTCGGGCCGGGTCGTTGCTCTGTGTTGGCAATATTGTAAATTTATTCGATTATCTTCATGGCCTTTTACAAAATATGTATTGTACAGTCACGAGCACTAATAAGTATCCAGGTGTGCTTGCTTCGAATTCCCAGAGACAGTAAATAAATGCACAATAAGATCTCCATTGGAATGATTTAGTTGGTGAATTGGACTGATCAAAGCTTCAACCAAAACTGCATACTGATTAGTGCTCGTGACTGTACATTTGTTTTAACTTATCATAGTTTTTCGTAGTTTTAGCGAGATCCACGTACTGTACCTAGCTGTCTATCATCACACGTTTTCTCTTAAACTAAAACGTACTTGTCATCATAACAGAAAAGGTGGAGAACGTAACAGTACATAGAACAACAGTGTCACTTAGTAACTAATAATAACCATGTTTGTACTGTTACTTAGGGATCCTGTGATTGTGTATGAGTATTGGTGGCTTCTGATTCCTCCTAACTATGCCACCACGAAACGAGCTCCTTCTATATTGGTGGTGTTTCGTTTGCAATATTTGAAGGACTCATTATATTACCTCCAATAATCTGGCTGACTACATCACAGTGTCCCTTAACGAGAGGTCCAAACTTTACAGTATAGACTCGTGCCAACTTACAGGCCCAATATAGAAATGTCTTGATCGTGTGTAGAAACTGTGATGCCTAGGCCTGCATGTCTGTCCAGCTAGAATCTCACCTGTTACAACTGGAGTCCTGTTATTGTAATCTGTCTCAAACCACTACTCAAGTCTAGCTAGAATCTCATCTGCTACAACTGGATTTCTGTATTGTAATCTGTCTCAAACCACTAAAGTCTAGCTAGGATCTCATCTGTTACAATTGGAGTCCTGTTATTGTAATCTATCTCAAACCACTACTCAAACCCAGTGCCAGGAGTATGTAAAAGCTGACATACAGACAGACTAGCAGATACCAATGGAGTGAGTTACCTAGAGGGCAGTCATGATTCCCAGCTTTTTCCCTCTCATTGATTTCCCGTGTCCCAAGTTTTTGTCTTGTATGCTACTCTCCCAACCGATTCTGCATTATTTGATCTGTTTTACAACTTTTTTGGGTCTCATTCGTGTTTCCCAACTTTTTTGAGTCTCTATTATTCGTGTTTCCCAACTTTTTTTTCTGTTCCTTTCCGACCACTTGATCGATCACCTGTGGGCCAACAAAAAAAAAAAAAAAAAAAAAAGTTCAAGTCATCAAAAATTATTATTAGTGTCTGCATTTCTGGTTTCTGCAACAAAGTAAAGAATATAGTACAGTTGGACACAAGAATTGGTGGTACAGCCCAGGTGAAAGATACTTGTCCCATTTGAGTAACCAGTGTCTAATATCAGGTACTTGCTTTTTATTACCTTCCTCAATACTGACTTCTGCCCCTGATGTCTCCTATTTGGCACTAATAAGGAACTTGATATTGGGAGAAATTGACCATCTTTCACTTGGGCTGTACCACGAATTCCTGTGTCCAACTGTACATACATCATTATATTTAATCATGCATCCTGTTTTAATTAAGGATTTGGATTCCTTGGTATTTCTACTTTGTCCTTTCCTAGGTTATTGTCTGTGTGTGTGTGTGTGTGTGTATCTGTGTCTGTGTGTGTGTGTGTGTGTTAATACCTTCACGTCTGTACGATATAGATTTGTGTACATATAGAAACATTCAAGGTGTGTGTGTGTGTGTATGTGTTTTGGACGGTACAGTAAGTGTATTTCATAACACCCTCTCCACTCACTCACTACGGTATCTTCATCACGACCATTATCATTATCAGAGAAGGACCAACCAACCAACCACAGATATTAATTGATTAGAAAGTGCTCCGATATGATGTTTACTGTGTTGTGTTGTCATTCAGATATAGGCAGTCTCTCTCTCTCTCTCTCTCTCTCTCTCTCTCGTCTCTCTCTCTCTCTCTCTCTCTCTCTCTCTCTCTCTGCTGTGTTGTTGTAAGGAGGAGGAAGAGAAGTAGGAGAAATTGAAGAAGGAAGAAGAGGAGAGGAGGGAGGAGTTTGAGAAGGAGGAGGAGGAGTAGGAGAAATTGAAGAAGGAAGAAGAGGAAAAGGAAGAAGGAGTCTGAGAAGGAAGAAGAGGAGAAGAAGGGAGGAGTAGAAGGAAGAAGAGGAAAAGGAAGGAGGAGTAGGAGAAGAAGAAGAGGAGGAGGAGTATGAGGATGAAGAAGGAGTGGGAGAAGAAGAAGAAGAAGAGGAGGAGGAGGAGTATGAGGATGAAGAAGGAGTAAGAGGATGAGGAGTTGAAGAAGGAGGAGGATGAGAAGTTGGAGGAGGATGAGAAGTTTGAGAAGAAGAAAAGGAGGATGAGAAGTTGGAGAAGGAGTAAGAGGATGAGGAGTTGAAGAAGGAATAAGAGGATGAGAAATTGAAGGAGGATAAGGATGAGAAGTTGAAGAAGGAATAAGAAGATGAGTTAGAGAAGAGGAGGAGAAGTTGAAGAAGGAGGAGTTTGAGAAGGAAAAAGAGGAGGAAGTTGAAGAAGGAGTAAGAAGATGAGTTAGAGAAGAAGGAGGAGGAGGAGTAGGAGAAGGGAGGAGTTTGAGTTAGAGAAGGAGGAGGAGGATGGAGAAGTTGAAGAAGGAGGAGGAAGGAGTTGGAGAAGAAGGGAGGAGTTTGAGAAGGGAAAAAGAGGAGTAAGAAGATGAGTAAGAGGATGAGTTAGAGAAGGAGTAAGAGGATGAGAAGTTTGAGAAGGAGTAAAGAGGATGAGGATGATCAACACCACCAACAACACAGATCATTACCGTCACTTGCTAGAAAAACGAGCCATTTCTATAAGGAGTGAGGGGCCTTATGTGTTTATCACTACCATAATCAGATTGGCAACAGTGCGACGTCCAGCATGCATAGAAGACACCCCCCCCCCCCATCTGTTGTGTGTCTCTCTCTCTCTGTCTCTCTCTGTCTCTCTGTCTCTCTCTCTCTCTCTGTCTCTCTCTCTCTCTGTGTGTCTGTCTGTCTGTCTGTCTCTCTCTCTGTCTGTCTGTCTCTCTCTCTCTCTGTGTGTGTGTGTCTCTCTCTCTCTCTCTCTCTCTCTCTCTCTCTCTCTCTCTCCTCTCTCTCTCTCTCTCTCTCTCTCCTCTCCTCTCTCTCTCTCTCTCTGTGTCTGTCTCTGTGTCTCTGTGTCTCTCTGTCTCTCTGTCTCTCTGTCTCTCTCTCTCTCTCTCTCTCTCTCTCTCTCGTCTCTCTCTCTCTCTCTCTTTAGTTTCTTTAAGGATCCTGTGATCGTGTAAGGTAATTGGAGGCTTCTAATTCCTCCTAACTATGCCACGAAACAAGCTCCTTCCATATCGGTGATGTTTCGTAGCAATATATTATAATAAAGGACTCGTTTATCTCCAAATTTTCTGACTACATCACAGGGTCCCTTAATACACACACACATACACATACGTTATAAGCACACATATATATATCTTCCAATACACACACACACACACACACACACACACACATACACACACACACACACACATATTTATATCTTCTATTACACACACACACACACACATACACACAACACACACACACACACACATTCATATTTATATCTTCCATTACACACACACACACATAACTTTCACACTCCATTACTTTGTTGTCATACATTTTGTAAGTTAATAACACATTGTATATTATAAGCCATCACTCCAGGAGACTGTATTGGTCATAGTCTATACATAGTGACTTGATATTGCAGGCATCCCACATTCAATTGACAATACAAATGATAATATGTGATACTTAACGTACATACAATATTAATCCCATTATTAAATTATTAATGTATTTGTTATTATGTAATGTAAATAGGTCGCTCTACATGATAAGATGGAGATTATAGTGAATTAATAATATATATATCTATTTATATATTTACATAATTAATTCAGTATATCTTCATTTTATATATATATTGTATGTGTGTGTGTGTGTGTGTGTGTGTGTGTGTGTGTGTGTGTGTGTTTACGTAGGTATAGCAACATCAGGGACAACATTATTATTATACTCATGCATGGCTGGACCAAAACAAATATTACTAGGAACAAAAAATCACTACATGAGGAATCAGATAATACAAACTATATATTCACAGAAAGAAAAAAAAAGAAACCACACACACACA